>VBVR01004414.1:0-14502 GCA_011638315.1 Tetramorium parvispinum
TGCAACACGTAGACATTAAAATCAGACGCAACGTGCGCGCGCGCGCGCGTCAATGGATCCGCGACCTAAGGGTGAAAATGGGAGAAGGAGATGGAGGAGAAGGTGCATCGGCCCGGGGCTCGCACACAATGCCACTCGAGTGGTAATTTGTCGGAGATGGGTCATTACGAGCTTAAGGCTGCGTCCTCCCGCTTCTTCTCTCCATCACCATCACATTCGCCGCGAGACACGGGAAGACGAGGCCCGTACCTCGCGAGCGGAGCGCGACGAGGCTCGCCTCTCTCGAGAAAGCGAGACCGGCTGACCTCATCGTGAACCGCGGCCGTCAAAACACCCGCGTCGGGCCCCGGTGCCCCCTCTGAGCTCTCGTAATTTCGGCGAGCCATGGAAAAAGGTCGCACAAGACGCGGCGTCCCAGAATGGCACGGCGCGGGCAAGATGTGTTCCCCTGCGACACGAGGACCGGACCCGGACTGAGGCGCTCGCTCCAAGCCCATTTAGCTGTCGTCGTGTCACGATTTTCGTGAGATTGTAATTTCTCCAAGAGACGGAGACGGAGAAGGAGACGGAACGGTAATGGTAGTACGAATACATTGTGATGAGCTTGACATTGATCCAAAGTACTTGGGGCCCACCTCCGTCATGTTGGGCGTTACGTGTCGCGTGTTTTGATATCGGGCGACAAAGACCCCGAAGCGCGAGCGGCGTAAAACGAAAAAAATTAAGGAAGTGTGCGAGAAGTCGTTCGCGCGGAGATCAGGCCTGGACTTTCGCGGCGTCAGTTCCGGAGACACATCGCTTGATGCGCGATTTTTAACGCATTTCAGTATCGGGACAAGCAGCGTCATGCGCGCTGCCGGCGAAGTGGCGGCTCTCGCAAATCGCTACAAAACGAAATATTGTTGCTGAAGAAGGCGCGTGGAAGGTTGATCCTCGCGGATGGTATGCGCAGATATCAGATCTCGTTTGCGGGGCACAATCCTGGGCTCCGGTTCCGAACTGGGTGCAGCAGAAGAGGAAAAAAATATGAGAGGGCGGGGGAGACAAGGCAGTTTTTAAGCGCGTTTTAACGCCGAGACAAGGCCCCGATGGACCCCACGGTGGCGAGGCGTCGGGCCCTCGAGAGTTACGGCTCCGCGTGTCTCCCGTAATCCTGGTTTATATGCCGCCGTCGTGCTTGGATGCTGGCGTTCCCGCGCATCCTGGATCGTACCGCTCTTACATCTTCTACGGAGCCGGCGTGCCCGACAGGCCCGTCGTCCTCGGAAGCTGCGGCGACCGACGTACGTGCTCGACGTACGCAGGGGCCTCGTCAGGCCCCACCGCGAAACGAGTTTCAGCAGGTTGAGACGCGGGCAGGCGGTCCGCGCCAGCGCCCACGCCATGCACATATTGTGCAGGTACCTTCGCGAGGACTCTCCCCTCGCCTCGTTTCTTTTCTTTCCATCTGCCCCGACAGCTCAGGGCCTCATTGTTTCAGCGCGATCTGCTGTCATCCGCCACGCGGGGATCCTGACGGATCGCTCTATGCCGCACGAATCGGACGCGAGCAGGTCCGTTCCCTTGAGAATGACCGCTCGGTGATATTTCCTACAATTTTTCTACGAA
Organism: Tetramorium parvispinum; assembly: GCA_011638315.1. NCBI lineage: Eukaryota > Metazoa > Arthropoda > Insecta > Hymenoptera > Formicidae > Tetramorium > Tetramorium parvispinum. Next base: position 1,609 of record VBVR01004414.1, read on the forward strand.
TCCTTTCGAAATCCCAATACTCACATATAATTGACGAATAAATAAATTAATAATAAGTGCAAGTAAATCAACAATTAACAATTTAAACAATTTATCAATGAAAACTAATGCTGTGAATAATACAATCTTGTTATAAATCCTGTTATTTTATTAATAAAAAGTGAAATAACATTCTTTGGTAATTTTAAAATAATTATATTTTATGATTCATAAAATTTTTATTAAAATTGATTCAAAAATCGGAATATTTTTTTCATGCGTCCTTTAATATGAATATAATAAACACATGAAAAGTAATGGAACATAGCAATCGTGTTTTTCTTCTTCATTTTTTCAATTAAATTTACGCGTATTCATAAGTCCGTTCGGCTTATCACTATAACTGTCAGGATCCATTAGCACGTTGTATAATATTTTCCTCAAACCGTGACGTTCAATCGATGTACATCCAGTTGAAACCCGTTCATCCGTGGCTGCCAATTACACGCTCGTCCGACCACTCTCACTTACGTGTTAATTCGAATCCTTGTAATAGCGCAGCATCGATGTAATTAGCCAGCATTGATAATTTAACATCAATTTGAATATAAATTACGAGCTTGGACGAGAAATCGTCCGAGTTACTCACGTCCCGCCTTTAATTTGGACAATCCTTCATTGTACGGTCATTTTCGTCGATGCCCTTCTCTCTCTCTCTCTCTCTCTCTCTCTCTCTCTCTCTCTCTGCGAGCTCGATATTCCTTTTGTACGCACATCGGCCGAGGCGTGCCACGATCCATCACGCAGATACAAACGTCCTACGTGCGCGCATCGGTTATATCCGCGAATGCTTTACGATCCCCAATAATTACGCGTCTCATTATATTTTAATTAGCCTGGTTCGACGGCACCGCCCGATTCCATAGGGTTCATTAATGTTGTTTACGAGGAACTCATTAAATTTGAATATTATTGAATAATGCTCGTTAAGGCGCGACGCGCGCGATCACGCGTGCGTGCGTCCATGCGTGCCTGCGTGCGTGCGTCCGTCACGAGTATGCGCGTGACTCCGCGTTGCCAAGCCCCGGACACAACAGGTTGATGCAGACGTACGACGTAATGCGCCTCGACATTAATATATTTCCTCTAATAAGACAAACGCCAAGGTCCACCTCCACGCGCGTGCACGCGGCTTCTCTCTCTCTCTCTCAATGGGAAAACTATTACTCTCGGCCTGAGCGTACGCGCGCGCGCGCGCGTACACGGGGCATCGTGGAAATCTTCCACCTTGTCCCGTCCATCACTCGGTCCCCACTGCACCGGCGAGAAGGTGACCGAGAGGTCGGGCCGTTCGAGGTCGACAAACCGCGAAGATCCCGCCGCCGTTCCACGAACGCATTGCATCGCATCGCATCGCGTCGCGTCGCATCGAATCGTTTTACGCCAACTATAAGTCAATTGTTCCGCCGCGAATCGCACGTGAAGGCGCGTTTACGGAAAGATATGCGAATGCGAGCCCGATATCTCACATGACGAGGGACGAACGTCGAATGTCGATAACCGCAGCGCACCGGGCGCGTATGTGGCCACCCGCGCCGATTTTTGCGTCACGCCGCTAAGGCGTTCGCGCGATTCATGGGACGACGCGCCGCGTCGTAAACCTATGCGGATTCACGATTCCATATTTATCACCACCGATCGAATGCGAAGTGCTATTGGAAATTGTAAATTTTGTCACGGGATAGGAACGTAAAGGATTCTCTGTGGAATGTCAATTTTTGACGGATATAATAATAATAATAAATTCATGTAATCCTGAAGACTGAATGTAACCATGAACCCTAAAAAAATTCAATGTTTTATCGCAATAAAAGGAATTTGCAATCATGCAATGCTGAAATCTACTTTCTCAATAAAATTTTGAATAATTGATCAGAAAACCATGTTTAGTTTGCAATTATATATATTAATTAGTAATATATTAATTATTTCTTTAAGAGTAAACTCACAAGCATGTTCAACGTATACGTACATCATTTTGAAGAGTAGCATACCAAATTCGGTGATTCCGAGCTCGCTCGCATAGATGAAGCAAGCGGACTTTCTACGTTACGAAGTCTTTTCACCTCGCCGTACACCTCTCTCGCGCATTAGAAAGAACGATAGAGAGAGAGAGAGAGAGAGAAAGAGACGAGCGGCACGAAGAAAGCGAAAGGCCGTACATTTTCTCTCGAGTTTGGCGTAAAACGACACCCACATCGCGGCACCTGCCGGCCACTCGTGTTGCCTAACATCCGCTCTCCGGGTCCGCACACTGATTTAGCCCCGGTCGGAACTATGCCCACGATTCATCAGCGTAGGCACGCACGCCGAGAGACACGCACGTGCACGCGCGCGTAATTCCCGGGCGAGAGATCACGAAGATTCTCTGCGCCCTTCGGGATTTACATACACGCTTCGCTCTCTCGCCCCCTCTCCCTCTCTTTCTCTCTTGAATTTCGTTCCTCCGTCGAATTCCGCTTCGGGCTGCTGCGTGGGCAGCTGCCATGTCAATATTATAAATTCACCGGACGTCGATCGCGCCGAACGTCACGCATGCGAGAGGAGCTTTATTAAAACTTATGCGCACGCTAACGCGATTTATCGAACGCGAGGCGCAGGGGTGACTCGTGGACGGCCACCTCGTTAGGCATCAGCCCGAAGTGAAACACCGTGAAGGCAAATATTTCTTTAAGTCTTATTTATTATTCAACCGAGCCGTTGGCTATACGAAACATCATTAACTTCGTGTAAGTAGCAGACGCTGAAGATCGATCGTCGGGACTGAAAAAAAATTAGATAACATTCTCGGGACGGAGACAATAAATTAAGAATGTGTATAACAAGCTCAAAGATTAAGGAATACGCGTCAATTTTCCAAGTCTGGTTCATTATAAAATTTGCGATTGTATAACTTGACAAAAAGAATCAGCCCGTGTTACGATTTTCCCCGTTAAATTCGTTCAGCTTGTACTTCTAAATTATAGCAAAAAGGTCCTGGTCATGTAAAAAAGCGAAAAGAAAGTTTCTTGAGGAACCTGCTGGGTTCGAAGATCACGTACGAATACATATGGAGAGAACGTGAAGCGGATGAAGGGTCAGGGTACTTCCTACATGCGGTGCCTATGGGGTACACCCATAGTGCGCACGATTACGTGGGCACAATGTGTGGGACACTGCACAGACGGCTACGAAGCAGCGTACCACCTGTTGAATCCCGAGGGAGGATTATGAGCAATGCGCATGGTAAATGGAGAACGTTGTCAAGGGAGAGAAACGAAGAGAGTCTACGAAAAATTTTGACAAAATGCATGATGAAAAAACGATTAGAATTTGATACTTACATCTACATTATTTTTGTGCTTTTATCTCTTTTGCTCATCTACCTAACTGCATTGTAAGAGTACTCTTTTCTTCGTATTTATTATTTTCTTAGATTTATTATTTTATTAGTCTTTTATTATTTTACGAGTCTTTTATTATTTCCTTAAATTTGTTATTTTCTTAGTAAAACTGATTGGAAATTCGCTAGACTGTTATTCGAAACGAATTGAAGCATAGGCAAAATTTAAACAATTGTATCTTTAAAATCGTCTTTCATTTATTGTTGGAAAATGATTAATTATCAATTTTCATAAAATTAGTTTGATAATCATCATTTGCTAATTAAAAGACTTACGAAAATATTGTTAGTTTCATATTTTTAGATTATAAGATATTTATAAAATTTTCAAAATTATGACATCACATGCATTTATCAAAATTCTTTCCGGGTTATCGGGTTAATATTTCAAATTCTAAAAAAAAAATGATCAAAATTAACGATGCCTCTTCACTCGACTCCTGAAATTCACACACATCATACACTTTCCTATTTTAATAGCGTGACGCACATGTGTTCACGGGTGAATGACAAGGATGATCTTTTTTCGTTACGATGGGCCGGCTTCCTCTTCCGGCGCTCGACGACAGGTCAGGTGACGTTGATCTTAATCCCTGCGGACCTCTGGGTGGCACAGGAAGTGCGATCCGGGATCACAAAGGTATATCACGATTAATATCCATTTACAAGGATCGTATAAAAGACAAGAGCGTAAAAAACATCCCGAGTAATGATATATCGACTGCTCAACGCATTGTTTGCTGCTTGTACAAGCCTTTCATCTTCTTATAATATATACATATATATAACAAATTGAAATAATTTAATTAGTTATTACTTTCTTCCATTTAATTAGGTATTCTAATCACTTTTTATTTAAGCAACATTTTTACGAACAAATAATTTACCACGGAGAACAAAAGACAATTCCCCGTGAAGTTTGAATTCTCTACATCAAATCGCGATAGTAGCCACCACGTAGGCCGATCGTTCAATCGATCGATTCCCTTTTTCTATCGAGGTCATGGATCTCGTTTCGTTGAAGCTCGTTTTAGAAACTAACAAGCGCGAAGAACATCAAGAATACGTGCCCGCACGAACATCGAGCATGATGACAGGTCCTATTGTGCCCTACGATGCGTTCATCCTTACTCGCCACGCAAATCCACAAATTGTTATGGAAAGAAAAGGAGCTAAGTGACAAAAAAGATAATGGCTCGCTAAGAAAAAGGAAGGATTTTCGATGGGAAAAGCAGCGACGGAGCAACATTGATGGATTTCATAAAAAATAAATCGATATAAATTGATTATCTATAAATTCTCGCGATGTATAGCGGATTTCGGTTCATGACAGGTGAGAAAAGAGAAATTTAGAATTCCTCGCTCGCCTACAATAGATACGATGAAAACTCGCCCACGACAAATCAAGAACAGATCTGCAATTTGATTTGATTGAACACACGACAATGTATCCTGCCGTGAGATTCATTGACACACGAGAGAATAAAGAGATACAAGGTGGACTCGCAATACCTCCAAGGTGGAAAAGGCGCGCGCGCGCGCGTGGACCGTTAGAGCCTTCGCCAGTCGGCGCGATTAATAACTGACGGCGAATTCCTTGCTCGTCGTTTACACAAGCAGTAATTAATTCCGCGTCATTTTCTCTCTAATGACCCATTGATTCGGTCCCCTTTCACGCGGCCCTGCCTAATTTCTTCGAGATCCCGTCTCCGGGTTCACGGTCCGATGTCGTCCCGGTGCCGCTTTATCACGTGCACGCCGCCGGGTCATGCCAGACTTGCACAGGATTTCATCGTATGATCGGTGACACCGATCTGTCATCGACGTCGTGGACCGGTTCGCACGAAGATCGCTAAAAGAAACTGTTTTAACTCTTTCACCTGCCTTTTAGCAAACCAAAAAAATAAAATTTAAATTGACATATATTATTAAATTGAATATAATATTGAAAATTGAGACATGTATAATTCTATTGATTTATAGAATTATACATATCCCAGTATTATTGATATATTAGAAGGCTTTGGAAGAACCTTATTTACTGTTTTAAGTAATTCTGTATATTATTCCGTATATTTTTTTATTTTTTAATTCTGTATATTTTTCTTCCTTTTGATATAGAAATTATAGTAAAAAAAATTTAGCAAAGAAAAAAATAAAACGTTTAGATGGACATATATTATTAATATTGAAAACATGTATAATTCTATTGATATAGAATTATACATGTCCCCTAGTATTAATTATTGATATAGATTTCTATTGATATATTAGAAGGCTATCATTAGAAAAGCCTTTAATGTTTTAAATAATTCTGTATAAATTTTTCTTTCTTTTGATGTATAGAAATTATAATATAAATTAAAATTGTTTTTCATTTTTAAACGATATAATGAAATATGATTCGCATCCTGAACCGTATTACCGTATAACTCTCCATCTGGTTTGAGATTACTTTACCCGTTGCGCAGTTATAATGATAAATCATTGATGCTTTTATCAGAGAGCCTCCTTTCAGAGTGAGCTACATATCGAGAATTGGATTCGAAAGGAAGGGCATGGCTATAATGAGTGCATCGTTGCTATGCTGTAGGCAACAACTACGTTTTTCGCGCATTCGGCAGAGAACGCTTCACAAAACATACAGGCGTCCCTCGCAAGTTCACAATGACCTCTATCGCTTCCTCCTTCAATATTATATAGCGCAGAATGCTCTCCACAATTTTCAAGTAATCAGCGCGGAAGTCGAGCAGCGTTTCGCTGCGGGCTCGAGCATTTCGAGGCAAGCGCCGTCTCTCTTTCTCTCTCTCTCTCGATCGCTCTCACTTCAAAGTGTTACTGTACGAGAACGAGACGGAACCACAGGAAGAAGAACAAACTGAGGAGGAACGAACGAGATGCTTACGTCAGTTTTCTGATCGTGACTGGCTCCACCCTGCATTACTGATGAGAGAAAGAGAGAGAGAAAGACTGTGCCATTATTACCTTATTATATCTTGCATAACAGTAACAGTGAACAAAGTGAGCTATTATACGGCCGACCCGCGAAGGGGAAAGAAGAAGAGCTAACTTTCGCGCTCACGGAAGACGTCGGTGGAAAAAATCGTGTGACGGTAATCGGCTTGAACTTGCACCTCGCTGCAAGAAAATTGCCGCGTCAAATTCATTTACTCGGCCGAAACAGGCTTTTCTGTTTAGTCACAGCGTTTTACCAATACGTTATCGAGCACACTTTCCATCATCTCACTGACTCATTTTGCATCTGTGAGAAAGCATCAGATTCTTTCGCGGTCCTAGCAAGACTTTTCAGAAAAAGCGTCGGACCGAGTGGAATAGCACGTAGCTACTTGGCGATGTTTCGCCAAACGCGTTGCCTTCGATCCTGTTTGTTTCTTAAACGAGATGTCGCAAGCCGATAGCGCAAGCGGCGATCGAGGAAGGGAGAAAAAAATAAGAATCTGCATTTCGCCGTTTCCAGGCGAAACTACGTAATCGCCCGGGCCGTACCTGCAATTTAAAATGGGCGTAAACTGCTACTTCAGTCGGCGGATAATTTCCAAACATTGCGGTCGTTTGGTTCGGCAATATTATCGCGGGTGGGGTCGGTCACGAAGCCTCTCGTTTTCGCAAGTCTAAGTGTTTTCGAAATTGATTCGTCCCATCGATCGCAACAGATTTCGTGCTCTCGCGGCATATCGGACATTCTCCTGCTTAATTATTCCACAGTCGCGGAGACAATTGTGAGAGACAGAATCACTGAAGAAATCTTTTACGATTGGTACCGATTTTATGCACGTCGATAACTATTCCAAATACAAGAGCAATCTCTAAAAAGGTTTAACGCTGGAACACGATCAGAATGTACAACCTTTGTCCGTATTCTAAAGAGAAGAAATTAAAAAAATGTAAATTTTCAATGAAATTTTTGTTAAGATTCTTTTGATATCTACAAAACTAGATTTATTACCGATCGTCTGACGGCGTGATCGGCCAGCGTGAAATCTTGGAACGCGGCGGATGGAGGAGATAACGCTAACGCGCCGCTAAGGAGTTGGCGAGAGACGATGGTCACGGATAGAGCGGGGATAATTAAATAAGTTTAATTAAGGCGCGTGCGCGCATTGTGCATCGTGACTCGGCGGCTCGTTCCCCGCCGCAAGCTTCGGATCCCCGCGACAATGCGCGCCGCGGCGGAACGAAGGCGCGCACGAGTGCCTGCTGTCGCTCGTGCTCCGTTGGGCCCTCTCGAAGGCACTTCATTTTCTCGAAACGGGCCCGACTGCGGCGGCTATCGCCGACGGGCACGGGCTCGATTGGTAGGATCATTTCGAGCACTCTCGTCGCGATCGTCATCCTCGACGTCCCTTTTGACGTGGGTGGCGCGAACGATGATTCGACAATCTCGCCTCTTCTCTCGGGCCACTCCAGGATCCTGTTTCTTCACCGCGCGAAGCGATGATCTTACCTGCGCGCATCCTCTACACCTGCGTGGAGGAGCGGACGCGACTAATATACTCTGCGCGATTCGCCATGCCTGTCGAAGCTTCACGTTGCCCGTCATGTTGCGCGCACCCTACGTCGATCGTGATCGAGCGCGAATTTTAATGAAATTTTATGCACCGCATTATGAACATTGTTGACTTCGTAATACCGTGTCTGCTGGCATTCTTTACTTAACAAATAATTTCCCGATTTAATAAAGGTGAAGCATCCACACACAACGGTTTCCATAATTTTCTCAGTAAATATCTAGAAGAGCATATAATAAGAAGCAATCTTGGATGACCGAGAATATGATGATAATAATTACGATGATAATAATAATGATGATGATCGCAACGAACACCACTTTGCTTCTCTTCTAGCTGACTCAGTTCTCTCTGATTTGCCTCGGTAGCGAGCAAAGTGATGAGGCGTGGTCGATCACTTGGTAGCTACCGGGGTCACTCCGGTCCTTCGCGAAGAGTTACGATCCACGTGACCTTTGTTTGCCGTTCGATAGAACAATTCCAAAGGCACAGAAACGGTAACCGTCGATCAGCAGTCTTAAGATGTTACCATAACATGGTCATAACATAATAATATCCTACATTAGTGCTAGGATCTCGTCAGCAAACGTTTGTAAATCTTGCTTTTATTTCTTCGGATTTAAATGCATTCCCATCTTAATGATTATGGAATGCACGTTGTAGCAACGTATCAATTAACATTGACATAAAGATTTCATTACAAGATATCTAAAATATTTCAAACCATTTTTATAAAATTGACATATACGCTTTCAATAACAATAATAACAAATCGCAAATAGTTAAGAGAAATTGACGATCGTTATTCCTCGTGATCGCATCTTAAACAATTCTCTTTTCTCGCGGCCGCACTTACACGCTCAACAATCTCTCTTGCAAAAGTGTACCTAAATGTACAATATAGAAAAATACGCTATCAAAGCTTATTAATGTATTCGGACGTGTAATCGCATGACCAGTTCGCCATTGTGCCAGTCCGAGTTGAAATTACACGAGAATACGCGCACTTTATCTCGGCGGATGAAGCTATATCGTAATCTATAGCAAGTCTGCGAAATAATGGGAAAAGCATTTGTCGAGTTGCATAGCAGCGTCCCTGCTCTGACGATCCGAGGCGGATTACGATCTCGAGGATTCCGGCAGTCGTGGCGCTCTCACACAAGCAATAAATAATTCTCCGGCGGTCGTGCCATCAGTTGGCATTACGAAATAATTATTGCCGTCGTATAAAAGCCAGTTCGAGAGAAACAAAGATTTCTTTAAGCGGATGCCGACGAGGCATATAGACGGGAGGAGAACTCCCGACGAGCCGATTACCTTCTAATTTGTGAGGATCCGCAAGCGGGATGGACGATCGTGACGCCTCGATCTTTTCTTACTTCGTGAACGCTGTGGTTAATATCCGAGAAAAAAAATATTATATCTATATATTATATTATCAATAACGCGAGATATAATTAAGATAAAGATTTCAGAGAAGCAACGATTCAATCCTTTTCTACAAGAGCTTGAGAACATTGATTTTATAACTTCTTTTCTAAAGTTCTTACAAAAGATATTTAAGTCGGTTCAAATAATGACATATCAATTACTCCATTCACGTAACAATGCGGTCCTTCTCTGTATAACACGTCATGTAACGTTATTTTATCGAGAATCTATTCAATACGATTCAATTGATGACGCAGATATGCACAATCCTCATGTAATAGCACGCGCCGTTACGGTCGTACACAGTCTCCATTGAGAGCATCGCGCGCGCTCGACGGCCGTTTCGAAGGCAAGAAATCTAGAAAATAGCCGCGGGAACGCGTGTACACACACACACACACAAATATGCACGCGCACACACGCACGTCCTGCCTCCAGTGTTCTACGTTGTCGCCGGTCGGGATATTAGCAAGTTCCCTCTGCGGCTCGTCCCTCGGGGCAAAGAGGCGTAATGCAGTAACGACATTGATGATATAATCTGCCGTATACACATCACGTCGTTCTCTCGTATGTACGCACGCACGCAGGGTACGCGCGGCGAGACGTAATCGTATGTGTGTCGGTGTAACGCGTGCCCGGGCACTCAGATGAGCTACCGGTTCGAGCCGCTGCTGTTGTATTTCATTTATTCCTCTCTCTTCTGAGGGCCTAAGGGAATTCTTTCGCGACGTGAGAAACCAGCCTTCCGTCGAACATTACGTTCGTAATGACTCTCTTCAATCGCGACAATTTTCGCGACAATTTCACGGTGAATTCGAGCTGAAGAGAAAGTTGACGCTCGTGCTGGTTTTATTCCTCTTGTTCTCCGTTCAACTATTTGATATTGTATAGGATTCGTCACTTATACGTGTAATAAATACCTACACATAAATGAAACTTATGTATCAATTATTGAGTGTTATTTGTTCTCTAATATATCTAGTACAGAAATTTGAAATGTGAGTAAGAACTTTAGCTGGAAATTTGTTCAGTCTGCTTCGTGACGTCGATCACTCGCCTATACATCCGCTTCCGTAACGCGGAAACCACGACGTCACCTGTTCTGGAAGCGATTCGCCGAAGTGTGACGACACTGTGGGGGTACCTACGATAAGAAATGCACGCATGCTTCGTTCGAGCGTGGTCTCCGAACGCGCCCCGGAAAAGGGGTGCGAGAAGAAAGTAGCCAGGGCGATTCGCAGGTGACGGCCTACCAGGACTTAATCGATGTAGAGGCTTGGGGGTCTATCAGAGTAGGAAGGAAGTGAGGTCACCGGACCTTGGCCCACGAGGTGCAGCAGGTGTACCATCACCGTGCAGGGAAGCCCTCGATATCCAGACACGACACTGCAGTATTTTATCACTCAAAATTATACTACCGCAAATACTACCGCATAAAACGGAGTGCTCAATAATATTTAAATTAAACATTTCTTTATAAAATATATGTAGTATGTAGATATAATAAAAAAATAAATAAATTTGAATAAATGACCTGAATTATATTTATCTTAAAATTAATTTTATATATTTTTTAATTAGTTGCTATTTGGATATTATGTATCAACGAGAAGATAATAAATAATTCCCGCTTGTTGAATGTAAGAACAATGTAAAAGAGTCGAAGAATAAATATGAACAAAAACAGGATGCTATCATATAAATTAGTCAATAATTTATTGTCCTAATCAAAATAAATACATTATAAATATTTCGACTTATAAAGTCTTTTTCAGTCTTTTTCAATATAAATTATGAAATTAAGATAGAATAAGAATTATGTAATTTGATAAAGTAACACCTTCCAATAAATGATTATTAAAGAACGAATTGTAAAATAAGAAAATAAAACAATGGAAAGACTTTCTAAAAAAAACGAAATTTGTTCATAATTATTCAATCAATTTAATATATAAATTCATTATTCTCTACGCTAATGCATTAATTTATTTCACAATTATTTTAGGTACATCTTCTTGAAATATAAATTACTAAAATTAAATAAATTGAAATAATTATCATATTTGCAGGACATCGACTGCGAGTCGATCGTTCGAGAGCGCTCGCGCGTCACCGTATTTTACTCCTTCCTCTGGTCAGGTGCATCACGCGGTTATTTCGTCCAGGACGGTCGCCGCAGGGTGGCTTGCACGGTTGGGTTACCAGTTTTTGCGCTGAATATGTGGGCCATGCACCTGCCACGCGCGCGTATAAATGCACGGCGCGGGCATCACGGAAGCCGTGCTCGAGTTTCATGGTTCTGGTTTTTAGCGGGACGCGGTCGACTATTCCGCAGGAGGCGCGCGACGGAGGGGTCGACGGTGCAGCTGCAACCTAACCGCGGGAATCTTTATGACGACGCGTTTAACCGCTCAATTAAAACAGTCCTCGGACGTCGGATGAGGCCGAAATGTGAAGATCGTTCGTACCGAGAAGAAGTCCGATCTTTCGCCGATCGTAATTTACACGATTATTTCCACGAGTACATTGTCGCACAAAGGCATCACAAATATATCGCCCGGACGTTAAGAGCGTACTTTACGAGCCGACAAAACGAGAAAACTTCGGTTATTAACGACAGATGTATTTTTAGTTAAGGCTATCCTGATTCAATGACAAACTTGCGAAATAAAAAATAATATTTATTTACGATTGCAATACACGCCTCTACTACTATAAGTCTCTACTAATAAGTCGATTTTACTAATGTTTCTCTCGGACTGCGTACGGCGGTTTCTCGCGGAAAGAAATCCGCTTGCATGTTCACGATCTGCCAAGGACACGCGCTGCCGGATTGTAACCCGCTTGTTCGACACTGAGAAAGGCGATACGCGCGAACGAAAACATCTCATTACGACACCGTTGCCTTTCTCAAGGATATCGACAACGACGTGTACGCGTCCGCGATCGTCCCGCGTAGTAAAGCATGCGAAGGATTAAAGCATTGTCGTCGACTTTCACGCGTCTTTCTCCGTCGTCGTTCACGGCGGCAACGTAATGCTAAATGACGACACGTTGGTTTTTCTTTTCGTCGTTACGTGGCCGTCTCTCGGTGCCTTCGCGGTTGCTTCCAGGAAGAGGGCACCGCGACGCCCCGGATCTCACCCGCATTTCGGGCGACGCGCTGATGTAAACGAGCACGGCAATCATTTAAAGACTTGACTCCTCTCGGCGACCCCGATCGCACTTTCTTCTCGGACTGGCGCCAAGCGTAGGCGCCGTACATTTGTTCGACGTGACACGGGAAGGAGAGAAAAGGAGACGGTCGAACAAGCCGTGATAATCCGCAGAAATCGTCGAAGACGATGCTCGTGTTACGATGCGATACCGCTACACGACCGAAATTCGAAGGATGCAAAAAAAAGTAATAGCGAAATAATATTAATAACGAGCATTCGATTTTGTCACAGTTAGATCGTAAGAACGAATAACGAGCAGATATAATCGAGTGAAATATTACTGTAACGTGCCACA
>VBVR01004415.1:0-14470 GCA_011638315.1 Tetramorium parvispinum
ATATAGTTGATGTTTGAAATATTAAAATCCCGATGGTACAATAATAAATTTTAAATTATATCGACTAACTACATTAACTTAAATAAAATTAATGTAACTAAAATTTTTTATATACATGTTTAAATAAATAAATTTTGTATAATATTAAAATTCATATTATATATTCATATTATATAATTAAAAAGTTACAAATTAGGTATATTGTTCGCGAATTAGCAAGATATCAAGATTGTGAAGGATAATTTGTCAAAATTGGTGTCTACGACCGGCGCGAATAAAGTATCGATAACATAATGTTGGATGATTAATGAAAGTTATATACACAGACACAGAAAATATATACTGTGTGAGCGTATACAGAGGCGTGTCCCCCTCTCTGTCCAACTCCCACGTGTTCACAATACATCGCAACCTTGCAAAGTGACATCGTCTCCACCCTGATATCCTGCGAAAGATAACGTGATAGTTGCTTTACGACGAAAGAATGGAGACTCACTACCGAATCACGGCGACCGATTGCTTCATTTGCGTAGTAAATAGCACCTCGGCGCGTTGCGAAGAAAAGTGGTAGTCTAGCCACCCCTAATTGCACGATTTATAGACAGCGGGTCGATCGTTCGTCGCGACGGCGCGCACGCAAAGCCTATAATATAGTTTGTAAAGTAAGCCGTCGGATGCATCGCAGGAGTGCAGATAAATCGCGATCGCGATTTAATAATTGTAAATCATTCATTTATCTTGAAAATTGTCCTCTTGTAGTTACAGTGCGTTTACTTGCTGTTGAAATATATTTTAATTATCACGATCGTATTATTAATTTTGATTATTATTATTATCATACGCGATTAATATTAATTATCATTAATGTATTTTATTCAAATAAACTCATATTATTTTCAAAACCAATCGATTTACAGCAATCCCCTTTGAATACGAATAATTACACCGTTACAAGCGAGTTTTAATTTTAATCTCAGAACATCGATATAGTGTTAATTCTGGTAAGTTTGCAATAAAAACATTTTATAGATGTACAAATGCTGTGCTATCTATCGCATATATAGATAATCAAAAAGTCTCAAATTGCCATCCGTGACTGTGCTCTATAAAGACTTGTGGTAATGTCGGAATATCAGCTCCTAGAAAGTGGCGATTTTCAAAGTAACCGGGACAACCCCCTATGTGATGACCGAAAGGGTAGGGCCGGAGATAGGAAGGGTGCGGCAGCCAATGATAGGTATTGTCCCATTTAGCTTAACTCACGTTTATTCAAGCTAAATGCGACCTAACCTGTGGTTTCTTTATTACACGCGATAACAGAAGATTAACATTAGAAGAACAAGGCAACCGCAAAGATACATAGCAGATTTATACACTAATAATCTTAAAAATGTAGTTAGATAATCAGATTATTTATCAACAGAAAATAACTTTAAACATTCTCTAAAATTTAATAATGCTTTCCGCATGTACAAACGGAAAAGAAAAAAAATAATTTTATCGAAATCACGTCAGCGGTTTTGCAACATCAAGTTTATTGTCATCGAGTTTAGAAAATTGTTAATAATGAAAATTGTAAAAAAAGTCATAAAATTGTGATTGCGTTTACAATACCTAACATTATTAATCGATATGATTAAAGTCCGTGTAATATGTCTGATTTAAATCGGGATTTACTACTGCGCGTAAATTAATCTTATTTTAGCACGTCAATTGGAAAATTATCTGAATGTGTTTTTCCCTTTTTTCTCTTTCTAATATATAAACTATATAATTTCGATAATCTCGATAAAGGTGAAATAAAGTTCTTTGTAATATAAAGACGGACATGTGTAAAGCTTGTACATTTCACCATTCGATATTTCGATATGCTTGTTTAAAAATAGCACGAAGGTTTTTTAAAACTTGAGTCATATTGACGTTGTACCCCGGTCAATTTAAATATGTAAAGGTGGACATTCTTGTAACGTAGTTTCGAAACATATTGTTGTTTATCAATATTATCGATATTACGATAATATGAAATGCGTAACAACATTATGTATTAAAAATTCCTGTTCACATTTTCGTAACAGTGATATACGTATAACGATGATACATTATGGAATTGCAAGTATATGTGTTCTCATCTTTAGCTATAATATTAAATAAATTTTTTAAATAATATTTTAAGAACAATTCTGTTACTTTGAATGTGATTAAAGTGATTAGAGTGATTAAAAGATATCTCACAAGATCTGAGAAATATGTTATTAATTTAGTCACGAATAAATAGTAAAGACGAAAGATGAAGATGAGATGAGATTCCACTAATGTAATCATTTTTAATGCCCTCTTACTGCAATAAAAACTTTATCAATAGTTTATGAAATGCTGACGTGGCAATACAATTAAGAATTATGTATCTTAATAAAAATCGATTTATATGAAATATTATATAATCCAATCAATCCAATCAAATGTCCAAATAATACCCGATGTTTTATTTAAAATTTAATTTTCTTAATGCAAATCGCGCATACTAAATACGTGATATGTTAATAAGATATGAATAAATTCTACAATACATTTATCGAAAGAGAGCATAAAATAAAAAAAAGTATTACATATATACATATATTGCTCTTCATAAAATTTGTTAGCTAATAAAAGTGTTTGTGCCTGTTCTGTATCTTAAGTACATCACATTGTTAATATTTGCGCATAGATTTCCGTGTAAATGTCCGCGAAGATTAAATACGACTCGGCAAAAAGATTGAACGTAATTAAAAGCCGTAATAGCGAATAATATATATTTTTTATATTCTAAATGAGTATTTCATTGAACTACAATGATTTAACCTTAAGATTAGATGCATAATAGAGCGGCTATCCATTTTGGTGCTCGAAATGACAGTGCACATTTTCTCTCTCAATGTAGATTATTGTGATATTTACGAGGATTTAGTGGAGGGAGAAAGAGACAGAGAGAGAGGGAGGTGCGCCACCTAGCTTGATAAGATAAATCGTACGTCGATGGGATGATAAAAGTTCCATGCAGCATTAACAGAATAGAAAACTTGTACCTCAGGAATGATCTTATGAGTTTTTTTTACAACAATTAGAAATTGCAATAAAAAAATCTTTTTGACGGAAAAAAAAATAAAATGAATAGAATAGAAATAGAATGAAGGAACAACGTTCCAGATTATATACATTTGTTTAATTTGCTTTGAATGTAAAGTCGGTCGCAAAAGGATTTAACAGATGTTTCTATGATTTTAAGAATACTACTCGACAGGTGGTCGATTAACAGATGAGAGTTATGTGTCAAATGTGCGTTTCTATTCATTATTAAGCTTTGGCACAACTGTTTCTCTCAATCGTCATCCAATCAGTCGTCAAATTCCAGAAAGATAAGCCGTTTATTTCTTTATTTCTGTCAAATCAATTATTGAACAAGATAATTAATTTGCGATTCAAATATCGAGAAGTCGCATCTTATTCAGCATGAAATCATAAAATACTGTACATGTGGCTTTATTCGTATCCCGATATCTTATCGAATTAGACAAGTGATATGATGTCTTTTCCTCACGAGGTAAAAGATGTTTTTAAAAAAAATAAATTATGTCGATACTTATTTTTAAGCATAGAAAAAGATATTTAAGTAATTATGTTAGCCAAACTAAAGTTTATTCAAACTAAAGTTTTCTTTCACGTTATCATGCATAAATTTCAAGTAAAAATTTTGTGAAAGTTAATTAAAGATTGAATAATAACATACAATTTTCTAATTTTTCATATAAAAATCTTTTCTGCCTTTTCATTTGTTTCACAGACAGAAAATCACATTGACTGAAATATTCTTAGACTAAGACGGCGGAATTAATTATACTATGCATCTAACATAGTTAATATTTTAATAGTAATATTTATTAATTAGTATTATTTATAGTATTATTTATTAATATTTTAATAATAAAATTTTTGTTATTTTTGCACACAAATCGCTCCAGTGGTTATTGAAAAATAACGGTCCAGTCGCTAATATATATGTATAATAGTAGCTAAGAGGAAATGTTGCACAATCGGGTATCGGTATTCCTTACTGGTTATCGCGAGAGCCGGTTGACCGCTTCGCTAATTGATTCCATGAGACTAATGATGCTAGTCACGTTTATCTACGAACAGAGTGCGTCGTCTTAAGTGCGCGTGCACCGAGAGCTTGCGATTATAGGCTTGGTAGGAGATACTTTCACTGCCAAATCACCGCAAGCAAATTATTAAAAAAATATCAATAAATGAAAGATGTAATAAAAAAAATGTTATAATAAATGAGTTCACTAATTAAATAACACGATATTATTAATTATAAAATTAGATTAATAAATTAGTTATAAATTATCAGATATATAATAGATATATTTTATTAATTCATATTGCGTACTTTCCAAAACCGTCGATAATAGAGCGCCTCAAATTGAGGTACATTTATGGAATTGTTCAATTATTTTCGAATGTCTTCTTTTTCTTAAAGTAATTTTCTTAAAAACGTTGAAGAAATTTAGATTTTTATAAATTTATAAAATTTTATAATCAAGCAAGATACCAAACCTTATCAAATTTTAGATTAAACATACTGTGAGGATATCGAACGGTATCTCCATGAGAATGTATATCGCATATTTTAAAAATATTAAATTACATTACATGTAAATTACATTACATGTGTCGACATATGATAAAGGAAATTAATTTTCTTCTTAGCTTTCCTAAAAAGAAAAAAGATCTTTATCTTATTCTTTCAGGAGAAATCTTGACGTTATCCAGCACAATGAAAATATCGATCCTAAAATGTCGGCATTCATTAAATTTACGAGGTATTGCAAATTCACATGCACTGATAAACACTTAATCTATAATGAAAATCGAGATAAAATCTATCATCCGCGGCATTTTTTATGAATTTATTTATTTTCACTTTGCAAAAATGAACGCTGCGAAGAAAAATTAGTTATAGAACAAAATATTATAGAAGAAAAATTAATTTTAACAATCAACAAAAAGTTTGTTTAACAAAAAGTATGTTTTACTCTATCAATGTCTCAATAGTATCTACGATGCCGTTGATTTTATCTCGACTTTCATTATCATAGATGAAGTTTATCAGCACATACCACGCGAATTTAATGAATCCCGACTGTTCTGAGATCGATATCTTCATTGTGCTGAATAAAATCAAGATTTCTCGTAAAAGAACAAGACGAGTAAAAAAGATCCTTCTTTTTCAAGAAAGCTGATAAAACAGTTAATTTTCTTTATATGATTATCGTATGTCGACACATGTAATATTTTTAAAACGTGCGATATACATTCTCATAAAGATACCGTTCGATATCCTCACAATATGTTTAATCTAAAGTTTGATAAGGTTTGATATCTTGTTTGATTATAAAATTTTATAAATTTATAAAAATGTCCTCAATACGTTTTTGCTTTTAAAAAAAGATAAATTCCAAATTAATTGAACAATTCCACAAGTACCTATTCAATTTGCTCCATTATCGACGGTTACGCAACATGCAAGATCATCGAGTCGAGTTAAAAGTTCGCGACATTGAAAATTGGTAGAACGAGGCAGCTCGCTGCATCGACGAGAACTCCGCGAGCTATGATGCCATGGACATTCACTCGGTTGTTACGTTATTCGTTCTATAGGCAACGA
Organism: Tetramorium parvispinum; assembly: GCA_011638315.1. Lineage (NCBI taxonomy): Eukaryota > Metazoa > Arthropoda > Insecta > Hymenoptera > Formicidae > Tetramorium > Tetramorium parvispinum. The sequence continues at coordinate 5,708 of VBVR01004415.1, forward strand.
TATGTTACATACGCATCCTGTCTCTCTATGTAACCGGCACTTTACGACTGTGTAGCGAACAGCTCACAAAATGAATAATCATAATGTAGCAAAAGCTACAACCTTAAAAGTAAATTTAGAACATGATTATTTCACGTCTCGTTTCGCATTAATAGTATTATAAAAAAATTTGACATATTAATTTGTTTTATTGTTGATAATTTTTTACAAAAGAGAAGTATATCGCGTTTCAAGCCATTTCCGTATCGTGATATATCAGTAAAAATTTCTAGAAATGTCCTTGAAGATAAAGCGGAGTATTTCTACAAAATTATTCTTACGTTCGACAGAATGCGTTTGCTCGAAAATATCTCACGATTTATCTAACGACTGTAATATGTATGAAGATACTATCGGGCTACGTTGAGCAATAAAATGAGCAAGTAAAATACATAAAAAGAAGAGCACTTTTTCTTACGTAGTACTGTATAGAGACGTTCTCTCTTCTTTTTAAATTAAAGATACGCGTACAGATTGATAAATATATTACGTTAACAACCGTTTTACAAGAAGCAATTAAACAATTGTTAAATTACATACGATGTTCTCACGTGAAAGATATATTCGAAGAAGTACTTGATAGTTGAATGAAAAATACATCGCGAGTTAAGTCCTCTAGCAGAGACTTTTGTCTGTTTCGCCGACCTTTTAATGATGGTCAAGGCCGATAGTAGACATGAGAAAGTGATTGAACTACGTCACAGCAAACGATTGGCTGCTTTCATCGTTCCTTTTACTCCAGTGTGAAAGTACATACAGCACAGACGTTAAAACTTTCATATCGCTGAACGTATAAAAATTATTAAAACAATACGGTTGCTATAAATATAAAAAAACTACGGCCATGAAAAATTTTTTAATCGATATTAAAATACAATATAACACTTCCGTAAAATGAAATTGATTGTTAAGGGAAAATTACTGAAATGATATATTATAGAATTGATGTATCACAATTGAAGCTTATCGTTGCCAAAATTGAATTAAATATATTTTATAATATAATAAAAATTTGTTACTTATAGAGCTGAAAAATGTTTACGTTTGACCTTTTACGTTTGACAATCTCTAACAGTATGGCGAACATTCTTCGAGCTTCTTACAAGATACGAGTATGCTCAACGAATTCGTAAATCAACTTCCGTGACAGATATAAATCAGACAAATCGCGATTTCGTTCCTCGAAAATGTAAACAGCGTGACGCGTTTTATGCTCATTACGCTGCAAATCGCAATCGCTGCCTTCTTATTTCTGATAACTATGCGAGACGTAACTCATTCTTTCATGTACAAATCTCCACAATATCGATTGATCTCGACATATTGATCATTCAAGCACCATAGTAAAACAGTTTATGAGACTGTTTTTAAAGTTGTCAAAACTATTCTAAATAAGCAATCGAAATATCGCTTTGTAGAAGCTCTTAGAATCATAAATAAAAAAAATGAAACAATTCATATAATAGTCAGCGCGAGAAATAAAAGTTTAAAGAAAAAAGAAAAAGAGATCGCGATAATAAAGTTAAATACAAGATACTCGACATTTAATTTTCACTTAAAAGAGACAACAATAAGAATAACGATAAACTTTATTTTATCAACATTACCATGCGCGCGCGTTAACGATCTCGCGTTATAGTAATTATAACGTCCATATAAAATGGTTAAGGAATAGTATTATGTAATGTTGGGAGGGCAAGAGAACACGTGTCAAGTCATATGGCGCATGCACAAACATATCGTCACGATTTCGTCGTTGGGGAATCTGTTGACAGGCCGTGCGAAAACGACAGCGGGATATACGCTTCGCGAATTACACCCCTAGAGCGCAGCGAGTAGAAATGCATCCATTATTCAGGAACACCAGGGGTGAAGGGAATCGATGTATGTGACCTAATGCTGTCCGTGCGATCGTTAGGCGCGATAACCGCAGCCCGACGAGCGTATACTTCTTCAACGACGCGGAATAACAATTGAAGAGATTGTGGTTGTTTAACCCTCAGGCCTTACTTGCTAAAATACGCCAGTATTGTTTACATTATTGTGCGACAAGCGACGCGATCGATGAGCATGATCAACTCGAATGATCGCGTTGGAAGGATAATTCCGCGAGAAATAATCTCCATTGCATAAATGAGCGTAATATGTATGAAATCATAAATACAGATACAGTTATTATATTGTTGTTACGCAATTAATTGTCTTAATTCTGGCAATGTATTGTAAATCTTAATGCGTCATATCGAAAAAAACGTGCAAACATAAAAAAAAGTGGAGTAATCTACAGATTCCAAGGCTGCAAGGATTACGTGTTAAACAAATCGACGACTGTTTGCCTGTGCGCCAGTCGCGATCTTATTCCTCGAGTCACTTATCGCTATTTGCACCGCGATTATTCACCTGGCAACAACAAAGGGGCATCTTGTCACTGCCGGCGGAAAACGCGCGCTCGACGAGGATTCGCGAGCGGGGATCTGACCACGAAGGCGAACACAGCGACGACAGAGATTGCGCGACGACGACGGATTTGCATAAGCACGAGATGTATTCCTCGACTCGAGCGAGAACGCACGTGACGCCGATGAGTCCGAGGTCATGCGACGTCTTTACCACGCCGGAGAGAAAGGATCTCCGCGCGAAACGGACCGAGGACGCTTTCGGCATACCTAGACACCGGCCGAAATTCTGAGAGCACTGTCGCCTTTCACATTATTGCGTTTTACAGGAAAACATTCTAAAATGTCAAATTAATTAACGATACTTGTTGGACGCATATCATATATTTACATATGGAAATGTATGCTTACGTCTGACGCTTATATAATTATTTTGATTTAAATTAAATAAATTTAATTTTAATCAATTTATCAAAGTTTTCAATATCAACCAGAAATGAAAATTTCAAGCAAGACGCGACCGCGCAATTTACATCGTTTATGTATATTGATTTGTAGTGCAAAATGTCTCAAATTTATTTCAACGACAGGGGGATGATGCTTGGCTTTGTGCTAACGCGTGATTAGCAACGGAAGAGTCCTGGGTGTTCAAACCCCAGTGGTCCCTTATCCCCCATACACCCATTTTCAGCGAAAAGTCACAGAACTTTTTAAGTCTAAGTGATATTTAGGATTTATAATACCTAGCTGTCCATTTCATACTGTAACTATCTTAACGACAGGAGGCTGCTTCGGAAAATATTCCAGCTTTCATTTGACTTCGTTTTATAATTCGCAAACTCGGAGTAGAAATCTGACTCTGACTCTCTCTCTCTCTCTCTCTCTCTCTCTCTCTCTCTCTCTGTGTTGAATTATGCAACAACTGATTTTAATTGAATAGTTCAGCGAAACAGAGAAAGAGAGAGAGAGAGAGAAAATTTCAAAATTTAATGTTTTATAATTTGTTCTATGCTCGGTGAGATTATTAAAGATTGAAAAAAGATACACGGTTCGATATTTTTTGGGAATATAAGCATAACTAATATGATGCATCCGCGATTTATCAATCTGTTTTCGCTAAAGGGTGTCGGTGCGATGTTTGCTTTCGAGGCACCAATCTTTAGCATTGGCCCGAGCATTAACTAACTAGCAGACGAGCGCAATGAGGAGTCGCGATGCGTCAACTTACGTCATTCGCGAAGGAGCGAGAGAGTCGGCTCGCAATGTGGCTTTTCCCAAACAAGTTAACTTTTTCACGATCCTGCCGCACCTCATAAGGCAGTGTCGTAACTCGGAGTAAAATGGAACCGCAATATTTAATTAGGTTTAAAAACGTTAAAAACTATTAGCAATTACGTCAAAAATGTTTTTACAATTATTCGACAAGCGACGTCAAGTAATGAACGCGCAAAACGTTATCGTCGCTTTAGTAGACTGCATAAATATTATGAATACACAATCAGAAGAGAGAACGTAAAGAATAGAAAGAGCCGCACAGTGCTGCGGTAATTATCGCTGAGAAGAATTGACAAGGATAAAAAGAAAGAAATATCGCATCGTTGACTCGAACCGTCTGTATTTCTATTTCTCATTGCAAATCGTGTGCGTGTCGGTTAAAGATATCATTTTTATTTCTCGGAATACCGTTTCATTCTATTACGCATAAATACCGTAAACTGTATTTTCAACCGCGATCTTGTATGAAATTTACATCTCGTGAATTAAAGGTTGTTAATTAATTATGAAAGATATGACGACACGAAGATGGACGCCTAGAGACCTATTATTTATGCGTTTAATGCAATAATGCATTTTCCCTCGTTATTATACATATAACATTATCTCTGATTCTTATGTTCAGTTTAATTATAGAGCATAGGACACATGAATTACATGGATTACATGAATAGGGTTATGCACTGAGAAAAATTCTGGTTAAATGTGGACGAATCAGAAAAATCTTGTAGGCGTGATTAAATATTCTGATTATTATAATAGAACTCGATACTTTATAACTTATGATAAATAGAATTCCTATTATAATAACCAGAATATTTGATTAATCCTACAAGATTTTCCTGATTCGTCCGTTTTTAATCAGAATTTTTTTTTCAGTGGCTAAGATTAAATTTTGAAATTCTCTCCCTTCCTCTCCCCTCTCTCTGTGTCTCTCTCGCTAAAGTATTCAATTATAAATCAGTTATTACATAATTCAACACTTCGAGAGTCAGATTTCTACTCCGAGTTTGCGAATTATGAAACGAAGTCAAATGAAAGCTGAAGTACGATATTTTCCGAAGCAGATTCTTTTGCGAACGTGCTCTCTTTTTCTAATATATTGAGTCTTACATCGAAAAATCTCGCTTCCCTTCCCGTCGCATCGTGAAATCCTCCAGCTCTCGCCCGAAAAGCGACCGGAGAACGAAGGCAAGAGCCGCACGTGCGTGCGGCGCGAATTTTGAGGTCAGCGCGTCTTGCGTCACGGCGTAATTTTTCGCGCGCAGTATGCGCCGCGGAATTCTCCGCTTCCCCGCGACGCGATTCCCTTTTCCGCGATCGCGCGCGGCGCGTACTCTCTCTTTCTCCGTAAAACCGCCCACAATTTTGAAATCCCACGCTTTGAAACCCGCGATCGTTGCGACGCACCGAGTGTATCCTTATTCCCAAGTTACACGAACGTGACTTATTTGATCCGCATTCGTCGAGTTTTAGTTCAATTACAAGATCAATTAAAAAAAAAGTCATCAAAGTCCTTTGTAAATTTTTTATCACATTCAAAACAAAATGTAACATCCCTAGAAAAAAATTCCGTTGGAAACGGATAAAACATGCACCCTACCTCTTCCGTTTTTGACTGTTTTATTACACTACGCTGAAAAAAAAGATTGATTATAATAATCCAGTCTTAATAAAAGTTACCAACCTTGGTGCAAGTTTCAACTAAACATATAGGTCATTATGACAAAATAATGTTATAAAAATGAAATGTTCATAATTGTTATAAAATGTTTTGTTAGTACTAATATATTTAGTAATACTAACTAAATATTTAAAAAATTGCTATTACTAAATTACTATATTGCTAAACACATCTTATAGGTTCACCTAGAATTTTTTCAGTGTAAAAAAAGTTTTGTTCTATGAACCAAAAGTTTGGTTAAAATATACCCAACAAAATTGTTTAGTTGCTGTAAATAAATATGTTATTTGCTTATATTTTGTTAAATCATTTTGATTTAGAGAACAAAATTTTTACCAGGATATGCGTTTCTTTCTTTGTGAGTAAAACGGAAACGGAAGAAATAGGATATATGTTTTATTTGTTTCTAATGTTATTTTTACTACACTGAAAACACAACTACACAACAAAATTCTGATTAAAAACGGACGAATCAGAAAAATCTTGTATAAGTTATAAAATATTGAGTTCTATTATAATAACCAGAATATTTGATCACGCCTACAAGATTTTCTGATTCGTCCGTTTTTAAACAGATTTTTTTTCAGTGTAGGGATTGTTAATAGTCCATCGCATGTTCTACATGTGCATTTTGCATATTTTACTGGGAGTTTGTCGGCGATCAAGAGCCGATCGCCCGGACGACTTTTTGCGAGACCACGCTGGAAATCTCCGGCACTCGATTCACGGCGCGGATCTCGCGGAAGAGCAGAAGTCGTCGTCGCCGGCGCACGGTTTCTCGGTACAAAAAACCTGTTGCTTCGGCGGCGGCCACGCGAGCTGGCGCGTCCCTCGCGTGCTGTCGCCGCGGGCGCACAAAAAGCGATTGCCCGCGGCCAAGTTCGCGGGAGTCACGAAACCGCGAGCGGCCGGCCGCGCCTGCCCCCCGTCGAAGGTGAAATTGACGGCTCGCGAATTCGCGGAAAGCGAACGCATCGACGTCGACGTCCGGCCTTCTACCCGCACGACGTGCGGGGGCCGCGCGGGGGAATACGGCGCAATGACACCTGTTACCGTCGCGACGGGACGTCGACGGTGTCCGGAGGGCAGCGCTCTGGACCGCGTCGGACAATTCCTTTTTTTTTTTTCCTCCCCCCAATCCGAGAACGAACGTTCCTCTCGGTCAAAATCATCGGCGATCGCAGAGACGTGTGCGCGCGCGCGCGTGTGACGCATGGACGCCGGCTACGATGCCGTTGTCCCTTCGTATGCCGCACGACAGGCACGTTTCTCAATCTCGAGCTTGTACTTACCGTGAACGGTTAACCCCGCTCGCACGGACGTAGGCACTTGGCGAACACGGCGAGGGCGACATAACACGCGCACCACAGCGAACCGGCCATATTGTTTACTGAGGAGAGACCCGACACTGCCGCCTGCGCTCGCCGCCGCGGCGGAAAGGTGCGGGTGGCGCCATCTCTAGGAGGCAGTATCAACCTGATTAGATGTCATCGTGGTCCTGTCGATTCTTCGAATAATTTGTAACTTGAACTCCAAGTCTTGAAGTTTCTCAATCTATATTTCTAGCCTGCGGATTCAGTTTTGAAAATCTAAATGCTGCGTTTTGTTTTTCTCATTGGGAATTGAAAATCTATAGTTTGCATATGATCCTCAATTATAATTAATCTGAATGAAATCTTTGTTACCAGCTGTTCGGGAGATGAATGGTGGTCACGTGTGGCCTGTAATTTCTTTTTACCTGTTTTTTACCGGTTATTAGAGGTTAAGATACCTTCAGCCTGTTTATATCAGTTTATATGCAGTGTCCAATAGTCAGAACAGCCCTTTGTTAGAGACTAGTGGCACGTTAAAAACCGTCCCCCCCAAAAAAGCTTGTTTATATGGTTATGTAGCACATGTCGTGGGCACAGAGACAAGAATAATAATGGCGAAATTTAAAAAAACTCTGCAGGACAAACGAGAGCCTGTTGTGAAAAGCACGAAAACGTCCATCGTGAAGGTAACTGATTCTCACTTAGTTTTTTAAACAATGTTTTATAAAAATAATTTCTTAACGTGTGTGATATTTAACAAGTCTTCGTTCATTTATTTCACGCTTTCAGTTTACATTACAAGATCTTTTTCATTCTAGAAACGAAGAAAAAAGAAGGATAATAAAGTATCGTCGAGTGGCGCATGTAAAAATAATTTAAAGAAACTAAGTGCACCTAATGAAATAGCACAGAACACATATACAAATATACAAAGTAATAAAAATAGAAAACAGTATGATTTTAAGAATAAACTTGGTGGAAAAAATACAAAAAGATCAAACGTTCCAATGAAATATCGAAAAGATAAAAAGAATTCAGAAGTGCTTCAAAAAGCACAAATTAATACAAACAGTAAAACCAAACAAAAGTTAAAAAATAAGAACAAATTTGTTGCAAAAAGTACAGAAAAACCAAATATAACAAAATATTCAAAGGATAATAAAAGAACGTCGGAAATATTTCAAAAAGAACAAATTAATACAAGCGATAAAATAAAACGTAAAAAGAGAAATAAAAAACGAAAGCAGGATATAAATCTTGACCAAGCAAATAAAGATGCTGCGAAAATTAATGACGCAAAAGAAAGAAACAAAAAGTTACATATGCCTGCAAAGAATCTTGATCTTGAGCGTAAAGAAACGAAAATTGAAAAATTTAAAAAGATAAATGAAAAGAAGATAAAACGGATATCATCTGAAGTAGAAACACAGCAAGTAAAGCCCAACAAGATATTAAGGATAAATAATCGTAAAATAAATATTAAACAATTAGAAGAAATGCTCGCCAATAAGCCGCCACTAAAGCCGAAAGCAAGTTCGTTGAAGCCGAAAGCACAACCTACTCTGAGAGATAGAATGCTAACGCAATTAAGATCGTCTAGATTTAGATTTATAAATGAGATATTGTACACCAATGATAGCTCACAATCTAAGCATTATTTTAAAACTGATCCTGATTCTTTCATGGCTTATCATGAAGGATATAAACAGCAACTTGAACAATGGGCGGTAAATCCACTGGATGTTATAATATCGTCGATTAAAAAATTGTTCGTATACTCTGCTTTACTCCTAAAAAAAATTATGTAAGCTTGATAATTACCCTAATATCTTGATAATTACAGACCAAAAGACAATGTAATCGCTGATTTTGGATGTGGTGAAGCACGGCTCGTCGCTTCTGTACCTCATACAGTACATTCGTTTGATTTCATTGCTCTGAATGACAAAGTGAAAGTTTGTGATATGGCTCACACTCCATTACTTATGAGCAGCGTCCACGTTGTCGTGTTTTGTCTCTCTCTAATGGGATCTAATCTCAGTGATTATATTAAAGA
>VBVR01004416.1:0-14497 GCA_011638315.1 Tetramorium parvispinum
TGCATTGCCAAGACCGCGATTCACAGCCGTGACACGCACATTATACAAAATAATTCTCTACCTTGTCAAACCCACAAATACATATTGCACACATTAAAAATATCCTTAAGCGGGTGCACGAAAAATATTAATAAGTTAAAAATACTTTGAAATAAAATTAAGTAAAACGTAAGTTTATATAATTGCAATTTCTATCCCATTATTTCTATCCCATAAAATCCCATTCAATATATGAACAAATAAAATTAAGAATCAGGATAAATTAGTAAAAAAAACTTATTTCTTAAATCAATACGAAGGCTTTATACAAGTCCGAGAAATCATTAATGCGCATTGACGCTAAGAAAAAAGAAACGGCTACAAAAATGCACTCGAATGGAGAACACTGTCAAGTAATATATCATCTCGTGAAGAGTGCAATGATAGATCGTACTACAGGTTATAGCGGTTTTGTTATGTTGTTGTTATTGTTGATTTATTGGCTCAACTAAAGTTTTAATCGTGTCGCATTTAATTCTAAAAAAATAAAAGCGCATTAAGTTATTTATATCCGAATGAAATGTTAATCAAGAGTAATGTACCGGTTATTATTAAATCAAATTACCACCGAATACCGTGTCCCTTGTGACCGATGACAGTTTATTTATTCAAAAAAACTGAAATCTCTGTTGTACGCAATGACGCTGACGATTTTCTGGTCTAGATCATATTACGAATAAAAATGTACTACAGTAATGTCAAACGCAACATGATCGCGGCGTTTGGATTGCAATCTGTATCAATATCATAAATATTCGATATACGATAACTGTATCGCTCTGGCGCTTTTGATATTTTCGAGTTAATTACAATAATTAAAATTATTTTTGTTCCTTTCTGAAAGAAGAAAGATTCTGATAAAATAGTAAAATATCTGCAAGAATTGCGAGAGAAAAAACTAATAGTATAGTTAGTTTGAAATTCGATTTTCGAAATTGGATTCCAGCATATTACTTCAATCCGATTTGCATACGATAAAGTCGATAAAACCAAACTGTTAAAGTCATCACTATTTCATGGCGAATATGATTGCTTTATCTATCTATATCTCGGCAGACTTTTGCTAAAAAAAAAATAGAATATTCAGCAAATACAAATGTTGTCTACTAACAATATTTTTGTCGATTTTTCTATCAACAATTTGTATCTTTTTATTTGTATTTAATTATGATTTCTTGTTTTATGATAAAAAAATGTAGCAATACTATGTTTCTATTTTGTCTACGATTAATAGATTTTTTTTATCACGAAATACAAACTATAAAATTTTATACACAATATAAAATATATATTAGAACAAATAAATAAAGCGCTAATTATATTCAACTCGCGCGCAACTCTTAACGATGTCTAACTTGTATTAATTTTTTGTACGAAACATTTCCGTGTTGATGTTACAATTGGACTGTAAAATCAACATTTATATCTATTGACGGAAACGAATCGAGCAATTGGAAATGTCCCGTGAGAACGCGAGTAAAAGGACTCGATCTACCGTTCGGATGATCGAAGTGCCTCGGAAGCGGTAAGTGAAAAGTACGTCTGTACTTCGCAGTCCCTACTTCACCATCGATCGAACGCTTTCAAATATATTGCTGACATCACAAAGTAATCCAACGTGAAATGCACTTCCAAAAAGAAGGTCTCACCTTTGACTACCAAACAACTCGTTGGTAGATGAGCTGCATTATAAATTAGTGAATTACACGAACTATGCTACTTCACTTTTTTTACATCTCTCCCGAATGAAAAGCAAATTAGCATGCTATTATATTATGTTACATTACAGAATATTACTTCTTTAATCTTCTTTTATATTTTAATTTACAAAAATTTACAAAAGTGTACACACACACACACACACATATATATATATGTCCCTTCTCTCATACATATACATTCATATTTAATGCTTTCTGAAATGACATGTTTACCTTTTCGCAGTGCATATTTTATTCCGCTTTGATGTTTATAAATCTGGTTTCCAAAGACGCAAAAAGCAGAAATATTTTTCGCTTTGTCGACTCAATGATTCACCGACAATTCTCTTGCATATTTTATTTGAGAGTTCGGTCAGTTTTCCGAAAGAGAGACTTTTCACGAGGTCGTGCGTCCTTCTGCTGCCGCCACGGTTGCAGACGAAAAATCCCATGGAAAACGGTGCCAGCGGAGAATGAAAAACTGGTCTCGAATGGGACTTAATAAAGCGTCGCTGGCGCAAAACATGCCGATAAAATACCTCGGTATTAAAAAAGAGAATCACGAACGAATACACAAATGCTAATTAATCTGTGAGATTAAATGCGATCGCTAATCCAGCTAATTAAAACTTTGCAGGAGTTTTTTGAAAATAGATTTCGAATCATGATTTGAAGATAGATGAGGGACAGTAAAAGACGATAAAATAAAAGGTATCACATTTTGTAATGAAAGCAGAGAAAAATCATGAAAATAATTCTACGTTATTTATATAGCATCCAACATTATAACAACAAGGTAAAAAAGAAAATAAATTGTGCGTAAGTAATTTAAATGTATTACAACCGTGAGTATTATAAAGAAAAAATAAAAATTTGAAAGATATATAAATAGATAAATGAATGAAATTATTTTACCTTTGAATAATATAATGAAAATAAGGCAAAAGGATATAAAACGAGAAGAGAAACATCGTGATAAAAATAAATCGAGTATGTATCTTTAGGAGATTGTACACGGTGACCGATATCTTTATGTGCTGTAAAACCATAGGAAAGGCTATGTAATAATAGCAAAATTGTTTAAAGCTGATGATCGGAAAAGATGATTAGATGTATAATATTGCTATTTTAATATTGGTTAGTGTAATGAAAAGAATAGACAAGATGTAAAAATTTATTTTGTTCTGTCTGTCTCTCTCTCTCTCTCTCTCTCTAATTTTTAAATATTTAAAAACCCGCCAATATATGTTAGCCATTAGTTCATCATTAAAATTTTAAGCAAAATATTTCATAAGTGACGAGTTAAAATTCTTGTGCTTATTGACACGACGTAGCCCAAAATCGAGCTGATTTTGCGAGATGTGAAATCGTCGGACGCGTTTGTTAGCATCTTGATCGCGGAAGGAAGTTTAAGTAGGGCGCGTTTCACTGTGGGTAGGATCTGGAACGTACGCAAGAAGGTCACGAACCAATCCTAAAACACATCTTGCCTAGCTGGCACGTACAAGGGGCTAACCCCATTTCCGGATTCAAAGGGCAAACAGCGATAATCGATTTATTGATTATTTACAAAGCGATATTCAGCGGTCCTCATGAGACCCTGCGAATTTTATCGCTGTGCATTCCAAATTGTTCTAATTAATTAATGAATATAAATAAAAAATGAACTTTCGCTATCCTGCTCCATTCATTTTAAATACGCGTGTATGAGAATTTACTTATCGTTATTATTCTTAAATTAGATTATTGCTTTCGTTTCTTTCCTCAAATATTTTTTCATTTACAATAACGTGTGTATATGGTAAGCATAAATATATAAATGTATATTATTGTCAACAGTGTATTGAACTCGGATCTGTGAGTTCGCTATACCCAACGAACGAATCAGTCACTCTCGTGGGAAAAGAATTATTAATTTTCCAAGTTATGTCCGCCTCCCGAAATCTCCGGCCATCTCGCGTGCGATGCTTGAATTTTCATGAGAATATTGATCTCCCCTCCCGAATGAAAAGAGGCGAATGCCAGGAGGAAGGGTGCCGTAAAAATGCACTCGACGCGGTTCTAAGTATTGTCGTTTTGCGCGCGAGCTACACTCGAGAATAATTAAAAATCCTCACTCTTCTGGCGCGCCGAATCTGCCAGATATATTTTTAGATTTATCTCCAACGTACGCGTAGTACACATTGCGACACACAAGCAGCAAAATATGGCGCGTCATTACCAGCGAGAATTTATAAATCGATGAATCGGGAAAGTGTCATTGAAACATTTTTATACGCCTGTATATTTTATCGTTCTTTTTTTATTAATAATAATTAATTTTAACGAAGTAATCACTTTACTGCCTGTGCTCTGGAAAGGTAATAGGTAATATATCAGCATTATTATATCTTGAGGATCATTATTTCTGTCTTAATATATCCGATAAGGATAATTGAAATTTGTAATTGATTAGGGTTAAATCGCCTCTCGCGAGATATAATGTCAATAGTTTTCAAGAGCAACGTAGTCCCGAACAGGTATGAGTATTACATCTGGCAAATGTGGATAACATAGTTGGAAGCGGGATACGGGCAGGGATTTTGCAGGATAAAACTAAAGGATTATCCTTCCCATTAACACCTACTACTTCCTTTTCGCTATCTCCTTCCGAAACTCCCGTTTGCTTTCAGCGGGCTTAAAGTCCTCTCGATTATTCCGGAAGTTAAATGAAGTATTTATTAAATTAAACACAGTTCTCATTATTAGAAGTTTCGTCAAGCAATTAATAAGATTTCTGAAATTTTAATGTTATACTCTGGCAGGTTTCAAATAAAGTTCTCGTGTATAATGAGCTGATATTATACTTTACGTAATAATAATCACGATATAATTATACAGCAAAAACTTTATCATAAACACTATCAAAACATTCTTCCAAAGTTATTAAAATTTGTTAATTACTCCGCCCTCTACGTTCTTCCTATCATATCTAATCATCATATTATAATTACGTTTTAGATTGCGTGAAAAAGAAATTCCTTTTGAGATTTTAATTGACCTGCTCCAAATCTGTGACAGCTCTTAAAACTCGTCTTTCTCGAAAGGAGCATTTAAAGGCCGATAGAGGAAAGTTATGATCGAGTAATACTCGAAAGTTGCGGAAACTTCTCAGAGTCAGAGTTGCCTACGGCGAAACGGAGTTATTGCATAACTTTAAGTCTAACTCTTTGTTAATAATAGGAGGCATTGCATAAGAGTATCCCTGAGATTCCGGTATTGAAAATACGGTGTACGTTGGTGTATACGTTGCTTCTATAATAATTATTCGTCATGCTGTTGCAGTTATTTCAAGAAATGTTAGATTCTAAATATCATATGGTATGAAGATAAAATTTTTTGTGTGTTTTAAATGTGCAGGATTGATTAATTTTTTAAATAAAAATTAAACAATTGTATTCGAGTCGCTATAAAAAAATTAAAATTAGTACGCTAAATCTGATCGCATTCGAAACCGCTGGCGCATTATTCCACTTGTAACGTCAAGGTTTGACGAATGCGATTCTTGAACTAACGTAGGATATTAATGCAGTAGTAATTTTATTATCTCTGAAATGAGAATTGATCACCTACACATCCGTCTCTGTCAGACGTTTCTTTTCCCGTCAACTCAGCTCATTCCCCCAAGAACTATACTAAAGATGATATTATATTTCTATCTACGTTCACGCTAAAAGATCAATATGTGTGATATCCTTCAAGTTCATATTTGAGATTGCAATTAATTGAAAAACCTAACATTGCAATGCACACAAGCGTATACAATCTTAAATATGTATAATAACGGAATAAAAATAAGATACGATTTTAATACAAATAATTTAATTTAAAGGTGCAAACAGTCGTAGAAATCCAAGTTGCAAACATAAAATGAATTTATGTAAAGACATGTTTTCCTAGCAAGTGCAAACAGCATCGTCGAAATTATGTTCAAATAATTAAAAGTAAAGCAAGGTAAAAATATCATGTCGAGAGATGAGAAAGCTTTTCTTACGTCGCGAGGCAGGTTTTAAAACGGCAACAATTCCAATACTCGTCTTCAAAATGCGTTCCGGACTATGATGAAAGGCGATCATAAACGTGCCTGGTACGCGACTCCGTCGCTTGTGCGTTTTCCGCGGAAATTTCGCGCAATCGTACCCGCGCATTTAAAAGCCGGCGAGACAAATATTTGCGGAACATTTGCACCGCCCCGGGCAAAATATTCGTCACAAGAAGACGTAATTAAAGCGATGTAAATTCGCCGTGCATACCGCCGTTTGTACTACGCGACAAAAACAACGGAAACAATTTATCCCCCATGTGAACGGCCTCTCGACTGCCGTATATTACCGGGGATAATTCATTATTGAGTCTGTGTGATCTCTCTGTGTAATGTTCGCATTTCGAGACAATGACATGCGCTAAACGCAAAGAGATGCGGTGTGGCGTGAGAGAAACATATACATATATATATAGACATACGCATGGTATCTATATTTCGTGATTCTGCATTACAATCAGTTCGAGTAATGCTTATTTGTAATTCAATAATACGTATCGCTCCGAATTAATACCGCACGATCACGGCAACCGTGCTGTCTCTCTCTTTTTTTTTATTTATTGAGGTAAAGTATAAACAAACGTGACAAAATCTGATGTATCTTAACGAGCCTATAATAAACATCCGAGCAATTATCTACTACAGTGCGACCACCAGAAAGAACGAGAAGTAATTCGGGTTTACGAGCGTTCATATCGTGATATAAAGCAGGCGATTTATGGATGGATGCATGCAAGCACCGCGATACGCTATCATCGAGATAATTCAGTATCGGATTTGCGATAGCGATGTACCGTTTGCGACATACACTTACGCACACAAATAGCTGTACCATAAGGGTGACAGTTAATCGTGGGATCAGTCGCACAGAGAGAGATTTGCACTTTGCATCAGTCTATGCGCATACAGCTGAGGCAGCTGAAAACTAATTGCCGTATCTAGCAATGCGATTGGCAAAGCATTATTTTCATCTAAAGATTAATCAATCAATCAATTTTTAATTTCCTCGTATGCTCATTTGCGACGGTTGACATTGTTTAATTGCGTCAATAATTTAAAAAATTAAGATGTAAAATTTCTTTAGACATATTTCTTTAGATATAATAATCATTTCGATAAGGAATTCTTGTCCTTGAAATAATTAATTATTCAAATTTATATTTTATCTTCTTAATGTACACACAAATTACTTCACTTTATAGACATTTAGTGATGTAATGATGCTTGCTAACCTTTTAGTACCAATATAAATTAATTAAGTAGGTATTATATTTAATCATTAATAAAGGGTAAGACACCGTCTTGTCATATAATTTCTTTTTCACATAAAGAGCACTAAATTCTCCGCAGTTTCGTAAAATTGTGCCTATGTGGATATTCTAGCTTGATAGACATGTTTTTACAGTCACAATGTGATAAGTGTCGCAATTACAATTGTTTATCGTAAATATCGCGATATAAACGAGTGAGGCAAATTAATCTGTCAAGTTATTTATTGCAAGTTATTTACTACAGCGATTAATTCCCAATTCTGTGGGAAATTACGAGATTACGAGATTACGAGATTACGAGAATATTATTTGACTTTACATATGTGCGCTACGTTTTTTCGAATCATATTTCCGACCAAAAGTAATTTATTAGGCTTTCGGGACCCCTCAGTTTTTTATTTGAAAAACAAATGGTTGACATGGTTCGAGCAGCGAGACAAGCAATCAAAAACACGCTCGAGTACTTCGTCGGTGTAACCGCGTCCCAGGAGTCACGCGTGAATGCGAAACGAAACGAGCAGTAACCACGTACGTGTGCGCGAGTTCACTTCGCTATTTTATAGACAGTCGATTTGATGAATTACACTGAATAACAATTCATTTCTGCAAATAAATTTTGCAGTCTCTAGTTTAATGATGCCGATAAAAATCTTTTTCCCCGCGCATCGCTTACAACTGAGTTTGTTGTCAACTTATACATGAATCGGCGTGTTGAGAAAGTATTTGCGACATTTTAGCCGCGCAACAGTTGTAATAATCTTTTTGCAATTCTTTGTCAAACTACTGTTTTACACGGTGCATAATTTTGAAACCTATTTCATAATAAAAAAAAAAGTATCGATTAATATAGAAAGAATCTAAGTATGTACTCGTAGAATCCATTATTTGAATTTCCATTTTTATCCAAACGTTCTACTCTATTTGAACGCTTTATTATTTGCGCAGAATAGTCGTTATTAAAGTCATTTTATCGCGGAATATTTCTTCTATATTTTTTTTAGAAAAATACATTACGTGAAACGTTAAAAGATTGTACGACTTAAAAAAAAGTGTGAAGTTTGCAAATATCGTATTTCTTTTTAAATAAATTATAAAATCATTCATTAATTTCTTTAAATTAAATAAATCAATGTTCATGTTAGACAAGTAATTGCTTGAATTTAATTCATTCGATTGCTCGTATCATTCTATTAGTTTGAATAATAGAGGCCTTATCGTAAATCGATTGCGACGGCATCGATTTGTATGCAATTGTTGCATCCAGACGGTATTGTTTAGTTATCAAAATGATATTTCACGCGCTATCGAAATATCACTCAAAATGCAAAGTGACGGCAGTATCGCGATCAGTGATGAGTATGCACGTGGTTAGTGGATTATACCCTTTGGTGGTTTGTGCGCTCCCGGAAGTATGTATCAAAGTCCCCGGCGGCAACTCCGCGAAAATTTCCGGAATTTCGCGTTAGTTCTGCGAAAAGCGAACCCGCCGGCAAGCATTACATGGCCAGATAGAGTAACAGCTGTTTTGCATTGCAACCAAATTAGTCGGTGGCGCGTGCATACAGAATTAATTTCAACATTTTCCAATGATCAGTGCTGAAAATTGCTGGTCATTTGCGATTCTCGCATTTCGACATGAATTTCATCAGCATTTTATACAGCAACTATATTCTTCCTTATTGTTACTTGTAAAATAAATAAACAGTCTCGCTGGAGCTTGATACTGTAATGCTATCCGGCAATTTGTAGAGATTATTTGCTAATTAAAAAGTAGACGACGCGGTAGTTTGCCTTTCATATTTCATTATTCATAAGCCATAAGCCATTTGAGCTGTGTTGTGGACTTGATTAAAACGTTAGGGCAACAAAAGTGATTTGTTAGTATGATACTAATTAACGTATGACTGCCTATTATAAGAAACTAGCAACAAAACTTTGAACATATCGGGAAATTTATTGATAAAATTTTGCAAAATAGATGAAACTAAACAACTTGCTGCGTGCACTTGCTATAGTACTGAAAAAGAATGTTTTCGAAGTATTTATCAAAAATGAATTGTGTCTACTTAGAGAAAAATCGTTGCTGATCTTCAAATACTTTGTGAATTTTCAATTTTCTTTCGAATTTTACGTAGGTATTTTACGATAATGGGAGTGAAATTATACTGATAAACAACTGCCACAATGGCACCACGTTGCTCAATCACGTACATTCGTCTACAACGCGTTATAGAACTATGTCGAATAATCGAGTATGATGTAATTGGCACGATCCAAGGTGCGTCCCGGAGTGTACTAATCGAATCTTGTCTCTGCCTATTATAATTAAAGTTCTCCGCGTTTATTGGCCCCATGTGGCACGTTGATAAAATTCGACAAGTCCGAAATTACATGACAAGACGGTGCCTTACCCTTTATTAATGATTAAATACCTACTTAATTGATTTATATTGGTACTAAAGGGTTGGCAAGCATCATTACATCACTAAATGTCTGTAAAGTGAAGTAATTTGTGTGTACATTAAGAAGATAAAATATAAATTTGAATAATTAATTATTTCAAGGACAAGAATTCCTTATCGAAATGATTATTATATCTAAAGAAGTATGTCTAAAGAAATTTTACATCTTAATTTTTTAAATTATTAACGCAATTAAACAATGTCAATCGTCGCAAATGAGCATACGAGGAAATTAAAAATTGATTAATCTTTAGATGAAAATAATGCTTTGCCAATCGCATTGCTAGTACGGCAATTAGTTTTCAGCTGCCTCAGCTGAGATAGACTGATGCTTGAACGCTTTAAGATGTAGAAAAATAGACTTACCCTTCATGCCGAGTGATGATTGCTCCTTCCCTCGATGCTCGTTTTATGGTTTACTCCTCGTTAAACGAGCACCGATATCGACGTATCCGAAACGGGATTGCGAAAGATGCGTAGGAAGGTGAACGACGAGGCAAATTAGGAATTTCACGAGCGTACGGCACTTTCTAAAAATAACATAACATAGATTATGATTAAAAGAAATCGCAATATAGCGAAACAATGTTAGATTCAAGCTCATTTTCAAGGACGCTAATATAAAACAGAATGTGAAATTTATATAGATTTAAGTTACGCAGAACTGAAATATCTGGACTGAAAGATAATTACGTAGATACTCATCGCGCGTGCATTTACTCATTTAAAATCAGAAAGCAATTCTCGAGTTTTCAAAATATACTTTTATTTGCTTTACTTCATGTTTCGTCATCTGCATCTATATATTTACAGAGTTTGATGTCAGGAAAACATGTTATTAGAATTATAAACTTTTCAGGTGTCAAGTCGAGATCACATTGATATATGTAAGGTGAAATTGCGAGGGAGAGCGTGGTCTGATATGTGCATGTCGTATCGTAACATGGAAATCGGGGTTAAAGCAATACGATAAGCACTGCCTCAGAAATAGCAGACTTTGTAGCGTTTGACCGCAAATGAAATGAACGCATATGCATATACATGTATACATGTTAAAAAAATCACAAGGACATTATTATAATTCCGTGTAGAAAAGAGAATTTAAAACCAAGTCAAAAGTTTTTAAACCTTCCTATTCCTATCTAATAAAGCAATCAATAATTTGTGGAATATATTTGACGAAATGTATTATAGAAACAATGAAGAAGAAACGTTTTTCGTTCTTTCTCTACCACTCGGCGAAATTGTGGGGGAGAGGGAAGCGTTTGGTAAATGTTTAGACAGGCCAAAATTATACAAGATAATTAATTTTCAAATATTCTTCTTCAAATGGATGGGCATTTGATCATTATCTTACAAAATAATCTTAATACAAGCTTAATCTTCCACGTGTATTAAACATTGTGTCAAACATTGTCATTTGTTATGTTACATATTCGCAAAGTACAGTTTTAAATATTCTGTTTTTCGGAAACTGCCGTATGAACGACACGGTACTGCAAGTATCGCGGATTCGATTCTATCTAATCACGTGTTTCCATCAGAGAATTTATCTGATTTCCGGCGGCTGAGGCTCGTAAAAATTTTATTCTTTTGTCCATGGAGAGAGAAATTTCTCTCATGGGGGTCGGTACAGTCTGCCACTGATAAGTAGGCAGTGGAAGAGAACTCCATCGAGATTCTTTCCTTGTTTCCCTTTTTCGGCGGCGCTTCGCAAAATTTACGAGGATTACGCCGAGTCATTTTCGAGTTTTCCGCCGGGACGTAAAGCCGCCTCGTAAATTGGGATACTGTCCTCGAATTCCACTCGTGAAAGGCGATGGAGGTAAAGTCTAACGCGACCGAGAGGAGGCTTTACCGAAGGACGTTATCGAATTTAGAGCAGCCCATCCCTTTATAAGACACAAGAATAGATACCTATATAACACATCGTGATAACGATATCGCAAATTTCGTTTAACGTTCGTTCACATGGTTACTACGGGTCTATAAATGTGTTTTGTAAAGAACATTATATACAAATTAGGAATGTGAAATAACAGAAAAATTGTTTAGAAATTTAGGAAGAAATAAAGAGGAAAGATTGAAAAAATCTAGAATGATAAGCTGGATAATAAGAGGAAAGTGTTGAGGAAATTATAGATGAAAAAGAAAAGAGTAAAGGAAGAAGAGGAAAGGGAGAGGGATTGTTAAAAGGGGAAGGAGAAAAGAGAAATAATAATGAGGTTCTGAGTAGTTTAGAAACAAGGGTGAAAATCTTTTAAGTGTTAAGTTTAAGTTGAGGGAAGATAGGATAATAAAAGTAAAGTATAATAGGGAGAAATGGATCGATGAGTAAAGCATGTGATGGATGATGTGATTAAGGATTGATTGTAAACCAAGTCACGCTTCTTAACTGTACAAGTATTGTACAAGTTGAAGCGAATAAATTACATCTATATAAATTTTAGGATATGCAATGCAATTCATACATACATATAAAACAAGATGCGGAATCTTTTTTTCAAATTTTCGTTGCGAACGTCGGCATGTTCCGCGTCGTCGAGGGCGCGGCTTGTTGCAAGAATCGCAGATAGCAAGTTTCATCGCACCATTCGTGCTGTCGTGGCGTATTTACGCGTTCACCGAAAAAATTTTGTCGCAAGGGGTGCGCCCGCGAAAACTGCGAGGTAAGCTGGATTCTACAGCCAAGCGGCAAAAAAAATGAGATAGAAGCTGTCCGATACTCGTGATATTCGAGTAGCGGGATATCGCGCGGGATACAGCCGGATAACGAAAACAGGAAGGGTTAAGTGAGAAGAGATGAACGAGGGAAAAGGCGAAAAGAAAGGCGCAAAGAAAGAAAAGAGCGAAAGAAGAGAGGAGAGATCGTGAGGTTGATGGACGCGTTTATAAACTCGGCACGGAAGGGCCACGTTATCGCGCGCGATGGACACGTCAGGGTGCCGGTCAGGACAAGGAAAAGTCGAACGACGATGAGAGTTGGTGGAGAACGGACCGGCAAATTTATGGAACGCGGTGGCCTTTCCCGAAGTTGAAGATTTATCGGACTGATAGTTACAAGAGCGAAACGGCACGGCGACGCTCGCACGCGCGCTCGGAAACTTCTGCCCCGTAAAAATATTTTCACCGGAGAGAGACGGAATGGAGCCGCGAGGACGAAGAAAGAAAGTTCTGGGCGAGACAGAGACGTCGATGACTGCGGTCAAGACGTCGAAAAGTCGACGGACGAGAGTTTCCGAGCCAAGGCGAGATTTATGGATTCGCGCTCGAGCGCTCGAGATTTCGCGGACAAATCGAATGCGGAGTTGTTGAGGAGAGGTTTCCGTCAAACACGAAACTCGCACGCTCGACGAAAACATGTTTCGATGTGGGAGGAATGAAGGGAAAAAAAACCTCTCCTCCCTGCTATGTAAGCACATGTTTGAAGGAAAAAGCAGTGATAAGCGAGTGCGAGGTGCCACAGTGTAACGAGCCGCGACGTGATGGTGACGAAAGGGATCGAGCTTCGAGCTTCGAGTGTAAATCAGGAGAGGGACAAAAGGATTTATGCGCTCGCGGTGGCAAAGGAGTTACGTAATAAAAACGTCAAAGTTTAAAATTTATCGGATCCAGACGAAAGAAACCGTCCACGAACGGTCTCGTATCGACGTTTCTCGCGTGGAAGCAGTATTTTTAAGCAACGGAAAAAAGGGGGCTGAGATCCGAAGGATTCGAACAAACGATCTCTGTCGTGCCATCCTTATCACGACGTGACGCAGAAAAAAAATAAAACTTTATACGTTATCCTTTGTAAGATTTACAGGGATGATTGCGAAGAAATTTCGCGTCGGATCCTGCCAAAGCTCGCGATTTATCCATGTAGGAATAAAAGGATCAACATTGCCGCGAAATCCTTGAAAATTCTACAGCAGTGTTTTTGATCTTTGTCTCAAAGTTCATGATGTTTAGAAGATGAATAGAAGAACGAAAAATTCGACAAATATTTCCCGACAAAAATCGAAACTTGCAATCGTATATATTCGCAATACTTTCTTTATATCAGACCTGTCTACATGATAAATTGCAAAAGATAAGAATTGTAAGTTCTATAAATAACTTGGTGAAACTCTTGGTGAAAAATCTCTTTCTTGCCGATTGTATTGAAATTTATTGAATTCTATACTCGAATACTCTTAAAGTAGCAAGTTAATAAACTGATATGTTTGATCAATGTTCCTAACTACAATAGTTTATATTTAGTGCTCTTTCGAAAATTTGAGAAATCATCTTTTCATTACTTTTACATATACGTAACGGATTCACATTACGATGTCAAGAAGACGATGATTTCTGTGGAACGTATCTTTGCACGAAGAGATTCTTAGAAGCGGCAGAGGAGAAATCTTACGACGAAAGTGCGAAAGTTCGAGACTTATCGAACCGGCAGTAAAAGGATCAACGTGGCTGATCTCGGAAAAGTATTTCACAGCATACAATAACTTCTCCTGCTCTTCTAACTTCCATGAATATTTTCAGATGAAAGTACAAGGCAAAAGAAAGAGAAAAAGAAGAGAAGAAACAAGACTGTAAAGTATAGGACAAGTAATAAAATTTTGAATAAAAGGCCAGTTGATGGTGAAGCAGATGGGCAAACGTATTGCGGATAAAATTTTCACGCATGAAATAAGAGTACGTTTTGTCCCTATAATACATATAACATACAGAAAACAATATACATATAATATGTATATATAAGCAATATTTAAACTAATATATAATATTAAAAAATGTAACACTTTAGGATTTCGCCGCATATTTTGCATTCGTCGGCTATTTTGAATACACGGTAAAAAAATTCTAAGGCAATGTACTTCATATACAGTGCCCGCCAAAAGTTCGGGGCCACCTAAATAATTTCTGAATGGTTCGAAATAGAGGATTGAAATTTATAGGGATACAATG
>VBVR01004417.1:0-14497 GCA_011638315.1 Tetramorium parvispinum
ATATATATTTTAAGCATTCAGCCTTACGTCGATTTATGTACAACGGCTTTAATGTGCACTGAGTGCGCACTAGTGCGATCAACCGAATTCGCTATTACAGTTTACGCGTTCTTCATGCCTCTATTCTTATCTCGCATCTCTAGAGAATTTTTAGAGAAAAATACTCTTTGGAAATGCGAAGTAATGATTTCACGAAGGATTTGCGAAAGTTGTGTATTCGATAATTATGACACGCGAGTAATTGCGATCCAGATCTCGATGTCGCCAACATCAGTTGGGGACAAATTTGGAGTGTTCGATTCGGGACATTATTATGCTGAAAATAAAATAGTTCATCTGCATTCGTCGGATCTCGAGTCGCGTTTCGTTTCGCGCGCCGCGAAAGGCGCGTAGAATCGTTTCCGCGAGGCGCCGTCGGATGGCGCCACTAGTACGCATCCGCGGGCGCGGGCACGTTCGCGCGACGGCGACGACGACGACGACCACAAAAAACCAATCCCGCTACTCCCACTCGCTTAAACCCACCGTTGCCGCGCGTTAATTTACGTGTCTGGGGTTCCGGCAGTTCCGGCGCTCCTCGTAAATGTGTGCCTGGGTGTTGGACAGCGCAAAAACTCGAAAACACGGTCGCACAAGGCGAAAGGTGAGTAATAGAGATACTTGTATCTTTCCTATAAGATTGACAAAGTTTCAATGTATGTACACTGAGAAAAAAAATATTTAGATCCAAAAAAATACTTATTTATATAGTGCCAATGATTTATTTATTTAATATAAACACATTTATTTAGAATTAGATATCTTTACTTAATTTAAGTAAAGATATCTAATTCTAAATAAATATGTGTTTATATTAAATAAATAAATATTTTTTTGGATCTAAATATTTTTTCTCAGTGTATGTGTACCTTACAAAAAGTGATTTCGTATGAATCGCCTCGATTGAGACTTTTGCCCTAATTATACAATCTCCAGCATTGTTGTTTGAATGTTTTGATTTTATTTTCATAAATCCATTAATCTAGCGTAACAAGCCTCTCAATGCTCCCCTTTCTAAATATATGCAAAAAATCGTTTATCGAAAATTTGTCGCGCCTGTCCTCCGTTACTGTACTCTCTTAAAGTCAATCAGTGAAACTCACTATCAATCAGTGTATATTCACTGTTTGACTTTAAGAAAGTAGGCGAGCAAATCGCGGTGCGCGAACTGCTCCGAGAGTAATGACTCGTAACGACATGTATAGATGCTACAATTACGCGTGTAACGATTTGAATCGTGACAAAGTGACGCGAAAGAAGATAATTAGGAAGAAAAACAGCAGAGGGGGGGAGAGAGGGAATTTCCATGCTCTTCTCGGGAGACACGCAAGTAGCAAAAGATGATCGTCGTGCGTATTCTCAGTCGTCGGGGAATCAGCCGGGGAAAAGAAATCGCGCGCACGCGGCAAAATTCAAATTTGCGCGACATCCCGGAGTCGATCACGTGCAGCGGAGCGAGGCCGCCCCCGCCGTTGTCGGCGCTGCAACGCCGAAATTCGATTAAAGTTCTCGCGCATGGGCCGAAGGAAATGCCGTTTTCTCGAATTTCCCGGAGTCTGTCAGGTGGCACCACGGCGTACGTCGGTCCGGGCGCTACGCGGGGCGGCCGTACTGCGACAACGCACGGGGGAGAGGAGCCAGTGCTCTTTGTAGGTTATCGAAAGCACGTCCCAGGCCTATAGACACTTTGCCCCGTTGAACGTAGACAGCAACAATTGACCGACACTGACCAACCATCACCATCACCACCACCACCACCACCACCACCACCAATCGGCAGTCCTCCCTGTCCGTGCTCTTCCGTGACGTTTAGTGAGTGCTTTGAGCTGTGGCGCGGGCGGTGAGATGGCTGTCACTCTTTCTCTCTCTCTCTCTTTCTCTCTCTTTTCTTTCTTCTCAACCTCTCTCTGTCTCCCAATTTTCCGCGTTCCTCTGGTGTTTCGTTCGGATGGATCGAGAGCGTCGTCATCCGCGAGCGAATGTTTTCTCTCTCTCTCTTTCTTTGTTTCTTTTCCCATTTTCCCGGAGAAGCGCGAGGGGCCACTTTCCCGCGATGTTCACAGCGTCGGAAGTTGGACCTTACCGCGGCCGTGACGACGTCTCGCGATCGCAGAGCTGGTTTCCCTCTAGATGTTGAGCTGAATGGATGTTCTCGACCGCAACTCTCCATCGTAATTCGTCGCGACTCGCGTACCCGCCACATTTCCACACAACAAACACACACACACACACACACACAACAACACACACACACACACACAAAACGCGGATATACTATCACACGTGTCCATACACAACATACGTACCTACATCGCAAACAACAAACCTGCTTCTGGTTTTCTTGGCTGTTCGATGTTTCTTAGCGCTGTTCCATATAGCGTAGCTGTCTCACCTGCCTTGGACTGTCTACTTTACGTTCTCGTTTCCTGCTTTCATCGGGAACTCTCGCTCCCGCGAGGCGTTTATCGACGGGCTCTGAACAGGCTGGAATCCCGATTTCTGCGAAATTCAGGGGAGAATTACTCTCTCTCTCTCTAACTTTCTTTCTCTGTCTTCCTCCCTCTCTCTTTCTCTATCTCTATCTTTTCCTCTCGCCTCGTTCTTCCGTTGTGATGTTTAGGTAGTAAATTTTACATGTGTCTCAGTTTTACACGCAGAACGGGGAGAAGGAGGCGGGGGTGAGCCTCCCTGTCACGATGACTTTGATCAGGGAGCATCTGCGCTTAATCCGCGTAGCCATGACGTGATTCAGAGCGTATATTCGAAATGCAGAACACGCACTCACGAAGCTCAAAGTTTCATACATAAAATAATATTCGTAAATCGCGTTTAGAACTTTCCTCCTGGTAATGCGGTTATCTTAAGGAGAGTTACCGGCGAATCCACTTTGAGTGATTCTTGTCGTCTTATCTGTTCCCTCGAGCGGCGAATAAATTCGTCCCTACGTAAACATGTTGCAGCTGAGCGCGCGATACAGCGTTACATCTCGATAACACGTCACAGTACCAAATGAAATAATTTCTTCTGTACTACATGATCCGACAGATGTGGGATTTACGCGTGCGTGTAAATGCCCATTCGCATGATTCCGCGGAGTAGAGATCTTGTGCAATTTCGTCGCGCGAAGCGGCTCTCCGCGCGGGCGACGCTTGCGGGAGAGGGCAAGGGAGATAATTATGACGTGGGAAACAGGGCCGACGTTTATTTCTATCAGTCGGACGTAATGCGGATGAAAATCCATCAATCCCCTCGCGGGCCTGAGAATTGCGTTTGGGACGACGATTTATAACGATTACCCCTTTAACGGCGCTTCGCGCAGCCTTGGATGCGCCGCTCCGTGCACATCGTTGCGCGCTTTGAGTCGTTGAATCATATCATAGCGTACGTAAGTTGCGCTTAAACGCGCTTTAGATTAGTTATTTACCGTGACATCCTGTTGTCTTTTATCTGGAATAAAAATCGAACGGATGCGAATCCGAGACGAAAAATACATTATTTCGCCTTTACGTCATATAAAAAAAATATTTAACATTAAATTAAGCTCGCGTTAAAGTCGATAAAATACTTCATCGACTCTTTACTTTAATTAAAAGTAAATTGATTGACTTTGTTCCTGAAAAAAATCGGTTCTCATTTTAATTACCTCAGGGCACTAATTGTACAAAATTATTCACTTGATATTATTCATATCCTTATTTAATAAATTTTAGCTGTTCCAAATACCTTATACAAACATACACTCAGTTCGTCAAATTGGCACAATGCGAATCTTATTTCCGAAATAAAAAAACTTTGTAAATATCCTAAAGAAGCCTTCTCAGCGAGATAAGAATGAGATCAAGTTCGATCTTCGAGCTCGCGACAAGCTCTAATTTAAATGCATACAAACTAGCTGGAAGATTACCTCAATCTTAATGCGATATTGAAATCTATTAATTCTGTTATTAGTAATTGAACGAATATAATCGGTGAACCACGATATCGCGATGTCAGCTTTCCCCGTTCATACGTATAAAACGATTTTTTCCGCCCCCCCCCCTCGGCCGCTCCAAGTACCACACGCTCTACGAACGAAATTAAGCCATATGGCTACATCGTAGGGGCGTGCTGAGGCCGATGCGCCGCGCAACTGGTTGATTTATCGGTGCTTCCGCGTAGCGAAAACTAGCGAGAGGGCCGAATTGGATTACGGCGCGTGCACAAATTGCTTTATTCAAATGCGATTTTAGGTCGCGCGTCTTCCACAGACTGCAAAGAGGGCCGCGACGCAAACGGGGACGGTGTTCTTCTTCGCCTTTCTTCCTTTTATCTTTTTTCTTTTTTTTTATCGCGCGCAAAAGATCGTTTTCGCGTGTGTAATCAGTCGAACAGTTTTTGCGAACAAGTTATGAACTATGTAATAATGGTCTTTATCCAAATTTCGCCACGATAACGCGCAGACTAAGACTTTTTTAATAATTGCTATATACATTAATAATTAGAGAAAGCAACTCTCATTTTTTATCTCGTTTCACAAAAACATTTCGCGGATAAGATGCAAGTACAGATTATTTAGAAAGGATTAAAGCTACTCATATGTAATTGCGTAATATTAATGTTCATTTTCCTTTTTTTCAAATGTCTTATTAAAAAGTTTCCTTATTTTGCTATGCAATTGCAATTTTAAATCGTATCAACGGATTTCATGATTGATTTAAAATTTATTTTCCCTTTGCGAAAGTGTCGAGAAAGAAATCATCGTTTGTCATGTCATTTTGATTCGTGATGTTATGTATTTCGATTCGATGTGCAATTGACTGCGTTGTGATTTCATTTGTTCGATTCACCATTTCGTTTAATGAACTCTGAACTCTTGTTTACCAAAGTTGAAAAGAAGCAGGTGAAATACCGGAATGGACTGGGGAAAGTCGGGGGTTCAGTCGTGGAACTGACGGACGTGAGAATGGGCACCATGTCCACGGAGAGAGGCTAATGACCACTGAACTATAATCACAGCCGGAATGCGTACACGAAGCAATGGCCCGTAGCATTTAACGCGTCGTAGTTAACGCTAAATGTCAGTTCTTTTTTATCGCGTACGGCCGCCGAGTTTCGCGTACAAACGCAGAGATACGTCGGAGACGATAATTCTGCTGTATATATACATATACATAAATAGAAAGAGAATATACATAAAGAGAAGGAAAAATTTATGCGAGTCGTCCCAGAACACGTGGAAGATCTTTTTAAAGGTGATTCCTTCGAACTCGTAAACTAAATTTTTCGAAATTATCGCGGGAAATTATTATAATAAAGCAGATATTTTTATGTTTTTTGTTTAACTTTTGCCTTTCGCAGAGGGAAGATGAAGATTTGACTTTTGATTCGCCATGCGCTCAAATAACAAAGATAACACGGCACTACAAAAAATAAAAAGTGGTCTGTGCGGCGGACCAGACCAGTATATTCTTATGTATTTTGACTCACTGAATCCACTCGCAGGAGTAGTTGATCTGCACAATCATTTGGGCTTAGCGTACCCACGGATCTGAGCTCAGTACACTGCAGACATACACAAACAGTTACTCAGGACACACAGACACACACATCAGACTTTATGCAATCCTTGCTC
Organism: Tetramorium parvispinum; assembly: GCA_011638315.1. Taxonomy (NCBI): domain Eukaryota; kingdom Metazoa; phylum Arthropoda; class Insecta; order Hymenoptera; family Formicidae; genus Tetramorium; species Tetramorium parvispinum. Next base: position 5,651 of record VBVR01004417.1, read on the forward strand.
TTTGAGCGTAAATATTAGAATCTGGCTCTATTGGTCTTAGCTAGACCAGGTGCCATTAGTGAAAGAAGAAGAAGAAGAAGACCCACTGAATCCGAATCCGAAGTCAGAATTGTCAGTTGACGTTAGGTTTCATTTCTACAACCTAACCCTAACCAACCTCATATCTAGAACTCATCAGCTCAAGTCTGAGTTTCTACGCGTGAATAACGTATACAATATCTTTTTGTGTGATATCGAATTCTCTTATTCTCGAAAGATCTATGCAACGGCTGTTTTTTACTCTTCGTCCTCTGTTAGGTATATCACACACGAGTGAGATATACCTAACAGAGGACGAAAACGTTCTCAAACTTGAGCTGATGAGTACTAGATATGAGGTTGGTTAGGGTTAGGTTGTAGAAATGAAACCTGATCTCAACTGACAATTCTGACTTCGGATTCGGATTCAGTAGGTCAAAATACATAAGAATATACTGGTCTGGTCCGCCGCACAGACCACTTTTTATTTTTTGTGATGCTGTGTAATTAATTGGTTCTTGAAACGAGCGAGTTTTGCGAACTTGTGACATCGCGAGACATGGAGGCATTTCGCTACGCAACTCCAGAACAGAGAAAAACGAGCGGGGAGACAATTCGCTTTGGAAGCCGACTGGAGATTAATTCTCGACACGTCCATTTCAGTTCGTTCGTATTCCGTGGCTGCCGTCACATTTCAGTATCGATATAGCCGGTAGGAAAAGGGGGCGGGAGAGGAGGGTGGAAAAGGGAAATGATTTCTAAACCGCGGCTCTCAGAGTATATCGCGCGCGAGCTATATTTCATAGCTGCACTCTTGAATCGTATCGCGCAGAGGCGGCGCGGCGCGGCCACGAGTAAACAGTAAATTCATTTCGATCAAGCGTCGACATCAGCTTCCTTCGGGGTTTTACGACGGGGAGGCGAAGGAAACCCGGGGATTTATTGCACTCGCGCGAGCCCTTCTTTATCTCGTTTCTAAAGCTTCCGCGCCGGATTGGGAATATCGTGTTACTCCTTACATCGTAACATCTACGGATCCGCTCTCACCATTTCTTCTGCTCTGTCTTTCGATGTTTCCTCCGCTTCATCCTTCAACGTTGGCTTCCCGAAACCATTTATTGTTTCTGACCGTTGTTACGTACATGTCTTTTCTAAGAGGATATCATGCGCTTTCGATAAATGTTCCAATGAATCGTCTTCCGTTTCTCGTTTTCCGTTTCTTTAGTTTTGAAACGTAGCGGAACGTATTACGGGATATTTCACGTTTCAAAGTCCCATATTTTAATCTTCAAGACTAAAAGGAAAAATAATATACGACTAGAAGAAAATTTAGTTAGATTATACGATAATTTTCAAATTCTAAGGTACTTGAAATGAAACACCGTGTATATCAAATTACGTAACTTACGATAAGATATTTAATGTCCTATTCTTATATATATATGCATCGTATTATCGAGACATAGGTTTTACAATTGCTCAATCTTATTGAGGACACTTTTCTGTTGCTTACGATAACGACGTGTTATATATATATATAGCTGCATCAATTCGCCAAGTATTTTCAGATCGATGAGAAGTGAAAGGAAAAGATACCATCTTCGACGGTACGATGTGTGTTGAGTTAATGGAAATTGATACGTGAGTACGAACTTGTGCCTCTGTCGTTATTGAATTTATCACTGGGGGAGGGAGAGGAGGAGGCAGGTGGAAATGGTTAATAAAACTGTACGCTAAGTGGCACGAAGGATCTAATAAGTAGCACGGAAAGCAGAATAGACTGCACAGTGAATAGAAGAAAGGCATCATATAACGTGAAAGTAGCAAACGGGAAGTTTATAATGTCGGATTGTTACGCGAGGAAGACTTAAGGCTATATAATGCTTTTGATCGGTGTAATAATAGAGCTATTAAATTCACTATCTGAATACCATCCAGCCATGAAATATCTAAGATCTCGCAGTAATTGTTTTTTCGTACATTCGCCCCGTTAGGTATGTGCCCAATCCGCCGAACATGGGTATCTCGATGGGTATCTTTCAGCATCTACATTCTTAAGAGCAACGCGAAAGAATAAACGATACTAATCGAGTAACACAAATAAGTACTATTGCTGTACAGCGCTTCGTATAAAATCGCAAATGCAAGTTGAAACATTCATAAAATAAAAGAAACGGAAGCATGTAGATGTCCTTGCTTTTGTCATGAATTTTGTAATCTATCTGTGGCACTTTCCATAATATAAATGTGCAATATGAAAAAAGATAAATAAGTCGAATCAATAGATTAACACTATGTACATAATTTTCGATATAATTTTAACGTTTCTTAAACTTATTCATATGCTTGCAAATTTTGAGGAATACAAATGTATTCCTTGTAGGGACTCGATTATTTCTTAGAAAGAACTGGTGAATGTTCTTTACAAAACGGAATGACGTACTAGACTAATTTCGTATCATCTAAAATCGGCGAAAAGATGGAAGGCAAGGCCCTCGAAAATTGCGTCCTACTTCTAACGGTGAGAACGGGGGGGGAGGGAGGTAGGTTCACAACAGAAAGTAACGGGTAGAATAAGGACCGAGAGCGAGGCGGCAAAGGGCGATCGGAGGAAGGAGGGAGGAAAAAACTCCACCGCGGAGAAAACCGAATCAATAAACCTACGATCTCATCTCTTGCCTTGCACCTAGTTATATAACACGGAACGCATTAACGAGTCGCTCGTGCCTCGCGAATTACAATCTTAATTAATTAGGTAACGTCTTCGCGAGCGTCTGCAAACTTTAATCGATGACGCATTCAGTAAAATGTTAATCGTGGAAAATAAAATTATTCATGTTTTTTTTAACCTTTGCGAGAGAGTCCGAATTTTTATTTATTATGATGAACTGGCTTTTTTTAATTTTTATGATATCTCATGTTAATAATGAATATACAAGAACGTAATAATAAACACTTTCTTTAACGTAATGCAATCGACACGATGCACGAATATTTAAAATATTTATTTGAAAGTATAAACTATATGTAACGAAAATACGTCTATGCTGTATTATCAGTCTGATTAAACATGTCCGATCTTTTTTATTTGCAAATGATTACAATTGATCAATTACAAACGTTTATATCTAGAAAATAAAATCACAGAAAAAACTTTTATACAATGCAATATAAAAATAGCATTTATTAATAAGTTAATGTATTAGACAGTACTTATTATAAATTTACAATTTTTTCGTCAATTGTAATGGATAATTTTACGTTTGTTTCTAAATTCCGTAATGCTTTGATCAGGATGTTGCTTACAATGTATCGCGGAGTTTCGATTTCCGTTCGAATCCTTAGAGACGTCATCGCTCTATTACCTCTACTTACGGGCCTTGTTAGCTTTAGCTTTCGCTCTGGGGCAAAGTAATTATCCCGAAGTATTCTCGAAGCTGTTTTCTCAGATAAATATGCAAAGAAGAATTGCGCTAGGTAATTTAACATCAGCATTTAATTAATATTTGCAGAGATTTCTCTAGTAAAAAAAATCGTATTATTGGAAATATACGTTTTGTCTTCGGTCGTGTCTTTTGCCCTTTCACTGAATTAAAAAATTGGATAATGGTACCATGTTCGATTGAACTGATATTGCAGCATAAATATATCTTTGTTTGTAGATACGCTTACAAATAAACAGCTACAATTAATTGTGCATGTAAGTATGAATAATAGTTTCGTCAAAATAATTTAGTCCAAGCATTCATTCGGGATATAAAAAAAAGAATTATTTCTATATGCTGTACATTTTATATCTGTCTTGCACAATTTATTGTCTAGAAATCTCGAGTTTTGATCCCGAAATAATTGTTATCGATATCGATAAATCACGTTCGTTCACAATGCTGTAATGATGGGAGAGTTGCGCTCGTTTATAGTTAAGTCGAGGAAAGAGACTTGAGTACATAAGAATGAAAGGCACAAAAGCGTTTGTCTCGAATTTCGATAGGAATTCATTGTTTTTTACTCCCTTAATTATCTTTTTATAATGAATTTTATTAAATTCGAATGCGAAGTTACTTAATTTAGGAACTCTCTTACTAATTTACGAATATTTTAAGTATACATTTTATCATAAATATATTTAGCTAAATTTGAAATTTAAATTAAATATTTACATTTATAAACAGAGTGTATGAAATTTTTCTTTCAAATTACTTTTTGGCTTCGTTTATTTTTTGCTCGAGATAGATCGATTCGACTGTTAGTTACGACATTGATAGTCAGAGTCTATTGTGTAAATCCACAGTGGTCACGTGCCACAGCAGCTAGCTCAAAAGACCTCCCTTGGGAAGATATTAAACTTCTGACACAATACCGGGCTCATCTCCGTAGCGTACCGGGGCGAAACTCGAGAAACAAGAACGCGAAAATTACATTTAACAGCGTTTTGCTCTCCGTCATCACGAGAATCATTTAGATCCTTCATTATCGTAATTATAGCAACGTAAATATAGAGTTGCATTTACTTTTTTTCATGTTACTTAAATTAATGAAACTATATTTATTGTCACCTTATTTCGTAATAACATACTGCTGAAAATTGACAATTGAATAGCGGTAGCCTCGAGCAAAAAGAGGGGAACATCATATCGATTATTATTATTATTACCGTAGCTTCATACAAATGCTCTGTCATAATAATTTCTGTACCTATTTCTTCTCAACGAGATTTTATGTACAGTACGAACTGTAATATTAACAAAACCTACACTTTATTATCAATTTTTGGTGATCCTTTTTAATTGAATTGAATTATTTTTAGAACGGAAATATATTTCTTTAATTTTCAATATATTAGATTATTTCAGTATTAGATGATAACAAAGAAAAAATGAATGTTAGATTTAAATTTCCTATTACTACAAAGTTTACATGAAAATAAATAAACCAAACGGCAATTTTATTTATATTTCTAAAGTTTTAAGTTTAATTTAAAATTTGTTTCGCTTATAATTTAATTACTTTACATCTAATATTTTTATCAAGAAAACATCAGCATCTAATATCTGAAATATTTTGTACAATTTCACTAAAATAAAGTTGTAATAATGATTATATTTTTTCATTCAATCATATGTTATTATTTTTAAATCTCAGGTCGATATTCAAAGGTCTCTCTTATACACTGTAATTCGAGATTGTCGCTCGCAAACATATCACGTGTATAAGCTGAGAAAATTTGAAAGACAGAGGTACACGAAACTCATCGTGAGCACGTGAAAAGCGCTCGTCTCATTTCCTTCGCGAAATGCCGTTTTAGATTTGTCATCGCGCGCATGACGTGCGCTGCAAAAAAATCAACAGCAGGCGAAATGGAGATACGTAATGTGACACAGACAACAGGCCGGGCGAAACCTCCTCGCTGCCGAGGTCGGAATAAAATAAGACAAAGGTTTCGAGGTGAGCTTTTTGGTAAAGTTCACATTACGAGGTTCATGTATGTAGACTAGACGCAGCAGAAAGCCGCAGTTCGAGCTTGTTTTTAATTGTGTCTTGCCATATCTACTCCCACCTCGGTGTCTTCGTTTCTTCAATCCGTTTTTTTTTCACTGCATTCACCTGCGATCTGCGACTCCATTACTTTCGTTCTTCGTAGAGCAAACGTTCCTTTCCTATCTTCAGCGGCTTTAGTGAGGTCCGCTCGATCGCCCCGCTTTTGGTGAGCTTCCGAAATAACCGAGAGAGATTGGCATATAAATGTCTACGAAAATCGCGAAGACATCTCATATAACGACTTTTCACGATTATTTCTCTGTGTGTGATTTCCTATTTTAAAGTATTCATTTTTAAAAAATGCAACGCGTGTTTTAAAGTATTTTTGGGTAATTTTAGAAAAATATTTAGAAGAAAGCGTTCTCTATTTCTTCGATTTTATTTGCTATGTATATGATATTTAATATTAAATATATCGTGAGAGCGATCATAAAATATCATATTAGTGTTTAATTCAATTTAATCGACGTACATATGGATCTATCTCGATCAATTTATTCTATCTAAATTTTACAAGTATGCCAGATTTTCAGTAAAACAGAGCTCTTCCATTCACGGGCTGAAAGCGCGTCAATAATATTTAAAAAAAGAAATATTCAATTCTTATCCTATTTCATGATTAATACATTTGCCAAAACACGAAGAAGAATTTGTGGAGAGCTCTCTAAGAGCGTGGCACATCAGTTGAGGGTTTAAATCAAGGGCAGGATTTCTGAAACACCCTGTGTACCCAGTACACAGATCGGTGTACTCTACGAAGGAATCGCAGTCGGAGTGGGATCGACTAATTTGAAATTCAGCCTCGTACCCTCGGCGCTCGTCGCACGAGCGGGCTTGACGCCTATTGTCGAGAGGGAACAGGAGGGACGTCGAGACGCGGAAACGCGGATCTCCGGGGAATGGGTATATTATTACTTTTTTTTCTCTCTCAGTGCAAAACCAATAGCGACTCTGGCGAAATGACGATATGATTTTCTCGTTGCGGAAACGAATTTACGAAACCAACGAATAGTCGTGGTTCGCGTTAGAGAAGGTGCTGCGAATTTATCGGCGTGTATGCGCGCCCGTGCGTGAAGTACTTCCACGGCGCGGGGAAACCCAGGACAGGTTTTGGACTTTCAAAGCTTTCGAGCTTCGAAGAAACCCGATATGACTTAATACGATTCCATAATTCGCGCGAAAATTCGCCGGGATATTTATTAACTGGTATACCGATGTAACCGGCGCGCTATTTCGTTCGGAGAATCGATTATGAATTTTGTTCATTTTAGATACGGAAACGCGAGAATAATACTTGATACACTTCATGGGAAAGTTACTTGTTTTTCAATAGATTTTTCAAAATTAATGCAGACAAATTTCTTTTTAATTGCAAGTTGACAAAAATCTCGGATGATACATAATAAAAATTAACTTTTTCATGAATCTAACTTTTCACTTTAAAATTTGTTGATTGATTTATTAAGATTTGTCGATAAATAAAATAATAAACGTCCAGATAAATATAATAATACAGTAATTAAATTGATATTTAAAAATTTACTCTTTGATCTTCGTATGAAATTATTGTATAGCTTTTTATGAAATTAAAGGTGAGATCGAATACACAAAAAAGTTAGACCTTAACGCGTATTTGCAGGCCACCAATGTGTATCGATTTCACTATTAGCACTATTGGCAAAGAATGTCATATGTAAGGTTCGACTTCACTGGCTTTGTAGTAATTGTGAGCGCAAGTTCAAAAAGTAGAAAATCACGTAACGGGTTGGGCAATAGAAGGAAAAAGAAAAGATATACGAGAATATAAGAGAAAGAGAAAGTACGTAAGGAAGAGAGGAGAAAGAAGTGTAGGAGAATGTTCGAAATGCTCTTGAACGAATCGGCGAGGCGAAGCAGCAAAACGGGAATATATACATTACCCAAGGCATTACGGAGCAAGAAGTTCATTTCTCATTGAAATACCGTCATATTTTCAGCCTGCTCGCGTAACGTGAACGCCGAATCCACGATTCAATGCCATTTCGCTGTCGCTAAGAAGTAAATGTGAAAAATGAAACATTTTTATAGGAAGAACGGGCCCGACGCCTCGATAGATCATGCTTTGAAAGAGTGTTACTACGAGCTGATTCGTATGAGAGATATCTTCCTGTATATATTTCCGAAATTATTGCGAAATTTACTGACACAGATAATATTTTATCGAGATCTATCCGTGGCAGAAAATAATGTTACTCTGAATGCGCGTGAATGCCACATTATTATTTTCAAAACGTGTCAATTCATTTTTCAATATTTGTTGGAAAAATGAGTTTTTTTTATTCAACACTCATTTGCCTTTGTACATTCGTGCATTAAATGTGTGTTTGTAGGAGATTAAAATGCAAGGTATTTGTACATTTCATATAATTGCTCTACGAGAAAAAAAGATCTTTTATTGTCACTCGTACGTGACGTCATGGAAAGCTACAGAAAATCAAACGTTTACGATAATTCGGTTGCGACACGACAACATTTCTTTAGATTAATTGAAATTTGATAATTAAAATATTTCTACTTTTCAATTTTGTAATTAAATACTTAATTAAACGCGTATATCTTTCCTTCGATGAATTGTATTGAGGAAGCGATCACGCGCGCCTGGACATGCATACGGTTATGTTCTCTCAATTGCATCTCTATATATCTGTCTTGCCTGTCGTTCGGAACGCAATGAAATGTTTAATTAAATCGCACAATGATGGCCCGCTGATACGGTATCGCTGGTATTAGCAAAACTGCCAATGCGATTGTTTAACGCGGTTGCAGAAAGTTTGACAGATATATCTAGATGATATCGTTGTCCTATTAAATTTTCACGGTGTCGCTCGTTTACGATATGAAGACCCACTTTCGTATAACACTGGATGTCGGATCTTTTCAGTTTTCTGCTCTAACTTAGAATGGCCTTAAAAGTTTCTCCGTTTGCCATTGTTTAAGTTTAAACTTAATTTAACTGATACTTTTAACTGTTCTCAATTACTAAAAATGAGATGAAATAAAATCGTAATAATATGAAATTTATACATTATATCAATGCATTGATATACATATGTCAGCTCATCAATATATTAATATGATATGTTATATTTCCACTCTATTTATATATTTATACATTGACATTTGATATCATTTATTGATAAATATATTGCAAAATTTTTTCATATTTTTATCAGTATCGAAAAATTGCAAATATAAAGGTAAAAATTATATTTCTTATTTTTATTTTAGACAATTTCTCAAAATCTATAGATT
>VBVR01004418.1:0-14493 GCA_011638315.1 Tetramorium parvispinum
CAACATCTGTCCGCTCTCGAGAAAGATCTAGACTCCATGAAAGCACCCGGTAGAGAAATCAAAATCGTACGAGGACAATTGGAGGATACTGCCAAGATTATCAGCAGAATTAACAAACTCTATGAAGAAATTGGTGATCTGGAGAACCGCGGCGAACGTTTGGTTGATTATGGTTTCGCTGCCGATGCTGTAGCGACAAGAGATCAGGTTGAAGGATTCAAACGACAAATTGGCAAACTGGATGAGCGCGCGCGTACCAGAGAAGATGAACTCACTTCTACTTTGAACAAGTTACAAGAGTTCTATCAGTTGCACGCGAACGTTATGGAGGGTATCAGTGACGCAAACGAACAAGTTAAAAGATTTAAACCCGTTGGATCCGAAGTGGATTCGATTAAAGCTCAACAGGAAGACTTCAGAACTCTTAAAATTAAAAAGATCGAACCACTGGCACATGCTGTCGACGATTGTAATTCGCTTGGTCAAGGCCTTATACAAACTGCAGGACGAGATGTCAATACCAGTAATATCGAAAAAGATGTCGATAGAATGAATGAAAGATGGAACGACTTAAAAGATAGGGTAAGTATTTGATCTAAGAAGTATCTAAAATCAAGAAATGTATATGTATACATATCCGATTATTTATGCAAGAATTAATAAGATAATTTTTTATTGTTTAATTAATAATTATTTTTTAGCTAAATGAGCGCGATCGCAGGTTGGATGTTGGATTATTACAATCGGGCAAGTTCCAAGAGGCTTTAGACGGTTTGGAAAAATGGCTGACCGATACAGAGGAGATGGTTTCGAATCAAAAACCACCTTCTTCAGATTACAAAGTCGTAAAGGCGCAACTGCAAGAACAGAAATTCCTGAAGAAGATGTTGTTGGACCGACAAAATTCTATGACATCTCTTTACAATATGGGACGCGAGGTAGCGGCCGATGCGGACCCGAAGGAGCGTAAAGCCATCGAGAAACAATTAAATGATCTAATAGGCAGATTTGATAATTTGACGGAAAGCGCCGCGGAGAGAATGGACGCTCTTGAGCAGGCAATGGCGGTGGCGAAGCGATTCCAAGATAAATTGGTACCACTTGCTATCTGGTTGGATAAGACAGAGAAGAAAGTGAGGGATATGGAGTTAGTCCCTACCGACGAGGAGAAGATACAGCAGCGTGTCAGAGAACACGACATACTTCATGAGGATATTATATCGAAAACACCAGACTTTAGCGAACTCACGGAAATTGCCAGCCAACTTATGTCGTTGGTAGGCGAAGACGAAGCTGCCGCGTTGGCTGATAAACTTCAGGATGCGGCAGATAGATACGCGGCCTTGGTCGAACGATCCGAAGCTCTCGGTAGCTTGCTGCAACGTTCGAGACAGGGCTTGCGTCATCTGGTTCTCACGTATCAAGATTTACAGGCGTGGATGGAGAGCATGGAAATCCGATTGTCGAAGTATCGCATCTTGGCTGTACACACGGAGAAGCTCTTGCAACAAATGGAAGACCTGGCGGATCTTACGGAAGAGGTATCCACGCGACAAACGGAAGTCGATAGTACTGTGGATTCTGGTCTGGAATTGATGAAACACATCTCGAGTGATGAGGCGCTTCAACTGAAGGACAAGTTGGACTCTCTGCAACGACGGTTTAACGATCTCGTCACGCGTGGCTCGGATCTTTTGAAACATGCCCAAGAATCTTTACCACTGGTGCAACAATTCCACGATAATCATAATCGTCTGATGGATTGGATGCAAGGCGCGGAGACCGCTTTGCAGTCCGCCGAACCTCGCGAGGAAGAGATTATCCGACTTGAGATGGAGATATCGGAATACAGACCCGTCTTGGACAAGATCAACGCGGTGGGTCCACAACTCTGTCAAATGTCGCCGGGAGAAGGTGCTGCGACCATCGAGGGTCTCGTGACTAGGGACAATAGGCGTTTCGATGCGATTGCCGAGCAGATCCAGAGGAAGGCAGAAAGAATTCAGCTAAGCAAACAGCGATCCTTGGAAGTGATCGGCGATATTGACGATCTGCTTGATTGGTTTAGAGAAGTAGATAATCAACTTCGAGAGGCCGAACCGCCTAGTAGCGAACCTGAAATTATTAGAGTGCAATTGAAGGAACACAAAGCGCTCAATGACGATATATCCAGTCAGAAGGGCAGAGTCCGCGATGTAATTTCGACGGCGAAGAAGGTGATACGTGAGAATGCTCAGCATGAGGATACGTCTACCATCCGAGACAAGATGGAGGATTTGCGTGAAACGATGGAAATTGTATCAGCTTTATCAACAGATAGATTGGGAGCTCTCGAACAAGCTCTACCATTAGCGGAGCATCTTCGCGATACCCATGCTGGCCTGGTTAGCTGGCTCGAAGAGGCTGAACACCAAATCGCTATGTTACCTATGCCCGCTTTGCGACCTGATTTGATAGCGGCGCAACAGGACAAGAACGAGCTTCTCATACAGAGCATTAACGAGCACAAGCCTCTAGTGGAAAAGCTCAACAAGACCGGTGAGGCACTCATCAAGTTGTGCAACGAGGAAGAAGGTATAAAAGTGCAAGACATCCTGGATAATGACAATGCTCGGTATGCCGCACTGAGAGCCGAGCTGAGAGGCCGGCAACAGGCGTTGGAACAGGCCCTGCAAGAATCCTCTCAGTTCTCCGATAAATTGGAGGGCATGCTGCGCGCACTGTCTTCTACCGCCGATCAGGTGAATGGCGCTGAACCTATTAGCGCTCATCCGCCTCGTTTACGTGACCAGATGGAGGAAAACGCCGCCTTGGCGGATGATCTCGCTCAGAGATCTGAAGCTTACGCAGCCGTTAAAAAAGCGGCGGATGACGTGATCAGCAAGGCCGGCAATAGGGCCGATCCGGCGGTGAAGGACATCAAACGCAAGTTGGATAAACTCAACAAATTATGGACCGACGTACAGAAGGCCACGAACGATCGCGGTCGTACCTTGGACGATACTCTAGCCGTCGCCGAGAAATTCTGGGCCGAGCTGAATGGAGTTATGGCCACTCTGAGAGAACTACAGGATGCGTTGGCCGGACAGGCACCACCGGCAGCTCAACCAGCCGCCATTCAACAACAGCAAGTGGCATTACAAGAAATTCGACAAGAGATCGATCAGACGAAGCCGGATGTCGAGCAAGTCCGAACGTCGGGACACGAATTGATGGGCTTGTGCGGCGAACCGGACAAACCTGAAGTACGAAAGCACATCGAAGATCTGGATCAGGCTTGGGATAACGTCACCGCTCTGTATGCCAGACGCGAGGAGAATCTAATCGATGCTATGGAGAAAGCGATGGAATTCCACGAGACGTTGCAGAACCTGTTGGAGTTCCTGCAAGAGGCTGAGGACAGATTCGCGGACATGGGCCCGCTTGGCAGCGATATCGACGAGGTGAAGAAGCAGATCAAGCAGCTGGCTAATTTCAAGGCCGAGGTGGATCCGCACATGGTGAAGGTCGAGGCATTGAACAGGTGAAAATTGAATTTTTAAGCGAAAGCTGAATTTACATGTTTAATGGTGTTACAAAGAGTTCAGTGCGCAGCATTGTCTCCTTTGTGCAACTCCCGTCCGAAAATCATTTGCGATGAGTGATCTTCGAGAAAATGTAAATTCTAATCCCGACTTTTGTCTTTTTCTTGCGCCGGTTCCCGAACATAGGAGTCTGACAAGGCAAGTCAATCTCTCTCTGTGTTGTCGCTGGTAGTTAGAGCATGGCTTCATTGTTGTTCTGAACGTGTTTATTTCCCGTTTACTTTAATAATCTTGCTGCCCTTTAACAATTTGCGTCACATTTAATCGGATCCTCTCTTTATGTTACCTCAAAATAAATTACTCAGCCGCATGTATCAGGTAAATCAAGTGATCAACCATGAGAATCCGTAGACGATAATATAATTTATTTATTTTCTTGATAGAAATAATGTGGAAACGGCAGTGATTAATATCCAGTTGATATTAATTCCTCCGTAGTTAAACTCATTGAAATTATTATACCTCTCCTCCTGTAGATGTGGTTCACTGTTGTGTGGTTCGAGTACATATAGCAACACAAATGGTTCTGCAGAATATTAACAAAAATGGTAGTTTTTCTAACGCTATTGTCTTTTCCTATTTAGGCAAGCGGCCGAATTAACGGAAAGAACATCCTCCGAACAAGCAGCAGCCATCAAGGAACCGCTCGGTGCTGTGAACAAACGCTGGGACGGATTACTGAGAGGCTTGGTGGAGAGACAACGATTACTGGAGAACGCGTTATTGCGACTCGGTCAATTCCAGCACGCTCTAGATGAGTTGTTGGTATGGATCGAGAAAACAGACAAGACTTTGGATAATCTCAGACCAGTAGCGGGTGATCCGCAAGTGATCGAAGTCGAATTAGCTAAGCTGAAGGTCCTAGTGAACGACATACAAGCTCATCAGACGAGCGTGGACACTCTGAACGATGCCGGACGACAATTGATTGAGGATAGTAAAGGTACTACGGAAGCGTCTACTACAGCCGATAAACTAGGCACTCTGAATCGCCGTTGGCGAGATCTGTTGCAACGTGCAGCTGATCGCCAACGAGAACTGGAAGATGCTTTACGAGAGGCGCAATCCTTCACCGCAGAGATACAAGACTTGCTGTCGTGGTTGGGCGATGTGGATAACATGATAGTAGCTTCCAAGCCCGTTGGCGGATTGCCCGAGACCGCATCCGAACAGTTGGAACGGTTCATGGAAGTGTATAACGAGCTAGAACAAAACCGTCCGAAGGTCGAAACGGTGCTGCAGCAAGGACAGGAATACCTGAAAAAAGCGGATACAAGCAGTGCCGGTGGATTGAATCATAATTTGCGAACATTGAAGCAGAAATGGGACAATGTGCTTGCGCGCGCCAGCGATAAAAAGATAAAGTTAGAGATCGCGCTGAAGGAGGCCACTGAGTTCCACGACGCGTTACAAGCGTTCGTCGATTGGCTGACCAACGCCGAAAAGATTCTGACGAATCTCAGACCAGTCTCAAGGGTCATGGAAACCATACTTCAACAAATCGAGGAGCACAAAGCATTCCAGAAAGACGTTGGGGTCCATCGCGAAACTATGTTGAATCTCGACAAGAAAGGGACTCATCTCAAGTACTTCTCTCAAAAACAAGACGTAATTCTTATAAGAAACTTGCTCGTAAGCGTGCAGCATAGATGGGAGCGAGTAGTTTCCAAGTCAGCCGAGAGGACGAGAGCTTTAGATCACGGTTACAAAGAAGCTAGAGAGTTCCACGATAGCTGGTCGAACTTGATGAACTGGTTGGATGACACCGAAAAGACGTTGGACGAAGTTGCTGCCGACGGACTTGGCGGCAACGATCCGGACAAGATTAAATCACGCCTCAACAGGCACCGCGAGGTACAAAAGGCGCTGAGTGCTAAACAAAGCACGTACGACAACACCATGAAGAACGGCAAAACATTGAAAGATAAGGCGCCGAAATCCGATGAACCTGCCTTGAGGGAACTTTTGAATGAGTTGAAGAACAAGTGGACTACAGTCTGCGGTAAATGCGTGGATCGACAGAGGAAGCTGGAGGAAGCCTTGCTATTCTCTGGACAGTTCAAGGATGCGATTCAAGCACTGTTGGAGTGGTTGAGCAAGACCGAGAAATATCTGGCTAACCCTGGACCACTTTACGGCGATTTGGATACAGTAACCAATTTAGTGGAACAACACAGGGCATTTGAGAGGGATCTAGAATCACGCGCCTCACAAATGGAGTCCGTTATCAAGACCGGTCGTGACTTGGAATCTAAAGCCTCTATTGAAGATGCATCAATGATCAGATCGCAATTGTCCGAATTGAACAGTCTCTGGGACAGAGTAACCAGTCTGACAACGAAGAAGTCCAGACTATTGGAAGAAGCTCTCAGAGAAGCTGAACGACTTCACAAAGCGGTTCACGTGTTGCTGGAATGGTTGAGTGACGCGGAAATGAAGCTACGATTCGCCGGACCGTTGCCGGAAGACGAGCAGGAGAGTAGGAACCAATTGATGGAGCACCAGAGATTCCTCCGCGAATTGCAGACTAAGGAAATTGAAAAAGACAATACGTTAGAGTTGGCACATATTATTCTTGGAAAAGCGCATCCCGACGGTGCTGCAGTTATTAAACACTGGATCACGATTATTCAGTCTAGATGGGAGGAAGTGGCGACATGGGCCTATCAAAGGAACCAAAGACTGGAGAATCATATGCAGGGATTACAGGTTTGTATTATATCTTCTTACATATTTTATCTCATAAAAGAGAGACTGATAATTATGTATATATTTGTAGGATCTTGATAATCTTCTTGAGGAGTTGTTAGCCTGGCTCGAAGGTTTGGAGAACACTTTGAATGCCTTGGAAGCGGAACCCTTGCCTGATGACAGGGCAACGCTCGAAATGCTTATCGCGGATCATAGAGAGTTTATGGAAAATACCAGCCGAAGACAAAATGAAGTTGATCGCGTGTGCAAGGCTCGACAAATCAAGCCGATAAAAGACGCGAGAAAAATATCGAAAGTCAGATCACCAGCGCCTACGTACGTATATATTTATTGTGCATGATAAATTTATATATGGTATAATGCTAATATATTTACATAATTGAAATTCTTTTCGTTTTTGTGAAGTAACGTGATGGATGCTGATAATATATTGCAACATTGTATTCCATAATGCTTGTTTCGTGTTCGAATCGTTCACTTGCATTCTGCTCAAGTGTGCCACATTTGTCTGTGCATTTAATTATTTTATTTCACGAATCTTGCTGTGCACATTGCAATTTTAGGAACAGTTTCGGAGCACCATGTTTGAAGAATTTTTTTACTTTGCTGGATACAATTTTTTAATATCATCTGTTATGCATTGAGTTTCGTATATTGTGTGTATTTACTGTTGCATGATGTGTTGCTTTTGCAATGGGATTTCAGTAAGGATCTCTATCAGGATAACGAGCATGAGCAGCCTCAGCCTCGTAAACAAAGGTTCGTTATCCATCATAACATATGTAAATATTTTCTACATATCGCATAGTCTTTTCTTTTAAGTATAGTGTTTTTGTGTTTAATATGTGCATCCTTAAAATCGTAAAAATGTATGCGTTAATTTTTGTCTTCGTATAACATTCAAGACACAACATTCTCATCACACACATTATTCTTGTTCGCACAATAATTTCACAGTATCCAGCAACAAAAGTCTAGAATTTAGTTAAGTGTATTAACTTATTCACCTTTCACTCGTGACATATGTAAACTTACTATTGTGTTCACAATGCACTGTGTTAAAAAAATCAATCAGATATGTTTTTTGCGTGCTATATGTTACGTCATTATATTTTATACATAGCTTAAGACAGTGTCACAATTAACAATCTCTTTTTCAACATGACGTTATACTGATATTTTACACATTTATCAGGTATAATTTCTACATGTACGCGAAAATCGTACACTCGATAAAAATTTTACACTTTTATAATCATACTCATGTGAAAAAAAAACAATTTATTAAAAAACAAACCAGAATGCTGTATCAAGGAAGAGCATTTTATAGATGCCTTTTTTAGTAGAGAATGTTTGAGTGATGTGACGCATGTTCCTGTTTAGCCGAGGCAGCCCAGGTCGTGACAGAACGCCAGATCTTTCATTGCCGCACATCGGTCCACGCTTCCCACCCAAAGGAAGGTTCGTTATGCCTAGTTTCATTAGAGTTCATTCTACGTCATTTCATAATTTTCATATACAGGCATTACTCCACCATACGACTCAACTTATCATACAACTCACTAATGTCTCGGTAATGGGATTCTTGTTTTTTTTTCTTTTTGCGGGGTGTGGTTGGGTTTGATGAATTGTTACTATTCGTTAAAAAATTGTTTGTTTTGTACTGAAAGTGTGAAGTTTTGGGTTTTCCGATATTTACATTTAAATTCACCGACTTCTTTACTTTCGCGAATATCATCGTTTTCGTTTTCTCTCTCTCTGTGGAATTATTTCGGTGAATAATTGTCTTAATTAAGATAATATCTCATATTTCTTAATTCTTGCATATCTTAAATATATCTGTTATTCATGTATAAATACATATACATTTTCCTACGAGCAGCAAAGGAGCTGAACCGGAATTCCGCAGTCCAAGAGTTAAGCTCCTCTGGGATAAGTGGCGTCACGTTTGGATGCTGGCATGGGAACGACAACGTCGTCTGCAAGACAAATATAATTACATCCAGGAACTGGATCGCGTGGCTAACTTTAGCTGGGAAGATTGGCGCAAACGGGTAAGACTTATATAATATAGATTTTTATTTACCTCTAACATAAGTCAGTCTAATTATTTCTTTGTTAACTATCACAAATTGTTTAAACACATAATTTTTTTTAAATTACAGTTCCTGAAATTCATGAATCACAAGAAATCCAGATTGACGGATCTCTTCAGGAAGATGGATAAAAACAATGATGGACTTATACCGAGGGAGGACTTCATTCAAGGAATTATGAATACCAGTACCTATCACATCGTTTATTTCTTAAACAAAAGTATCTATATTTTTTTACTGTTCTAATTGTTTAATTTATAGAATTCGAAACTTCTCGTCTGGAAATGGGTGCTGTTGCCGACTTGTTTGATCGACACGGCGAGGGCTTGATAGATTGGAAAGAGTTCATCGCCGCTCTGCGACCCGATTGGGAAGAACGACGGACTTACAACGACACGGACAAGATACACGACGAAGTTAAACGGCTGGTCATGCTGTGCACCTGTCGCCAGAAGTTCCGTGTTTTCCAAGTTGGTGAAGGAAAATACAGGGTACGTGTATAGTTGTAATGAAATGTTTGGCACCTCATTTTAATTGCGATCATATATTTTTAATGTCAGTAATGTATCATGTATGATTTTGATCGTGACAATTTCGAAATTACAGTTTGGTGACAGTCAGAAGCTACGATTGGTTCGAATTCTTCGCTCCACTGTCATGGTACGCGTCGGTGGAGGCTGGGTAGCGTTAGATGAATTCCTTCTAAAGAACGATCCTTGCCGCGGTAAGTATTTACAAGCGTTTAATCTGCGCGATATATATAGACTATCTGAAATTAGGCTGAGATAGATTATAACCATATACTAGTCTCTCTATGAATTTTTTTATTGTCAGTAATAAGGAAAAAGAAGTTAATTAATCAAAACGACTTACAATTGAACTGTTGGGTTAATGCGAAATATGTTTACAAGGCAAATTACTCCTTAATTGCAAGCAATTGAAATAACTTTGAAAGAAATTTCTATGGTACTCTGTTTCCTTCTCTCTATCCTTTTTCCCAAGAGGCGAATTAAACTTGCGTTCCTATTTAATTTCGATATTTCTAATAAAAAATAATACTCTTAAGTATTTATAACAATATGTTAACGTTTGGTTTTTGTTTCCATCGTTCTTCATATTAATCAACATTATTTTGCTGCATTAAATATAGGAATGTATTATCATTTTAAGTATTCATTGTCATTAACGAAGCATATCTGAAGGTCGATTTGATATAACTATTCGTGATATCCTATCGAAACTAACTAAAATAATAAAAATATATTAAGATTATATAATATGTATGCTATACGTACGATTTCGACTCCTGAGGTGTCATAACATTGCCATTAATCAGATATTAAATGCAAATCATTGTTAACATTTAACGAAGAATTGAGAATAATGTACACACTCGCTGTTTATTGCTTTGCTTATTTAGTAACGATTTTCTCGGTATATGTATATTCGTTTATTCCGTTGGCTTTTGATTGATGAACAAGATGATCAATTCGGTACTTGTTTCTATTTTTTACGTAGTACTTTACGTTTATTATCTTAATTCTATTGACACTATGCATGACAATTTAATTTAATTTAATTGTATATTATTGAGTTGTAAAAAAATGTTCATTGTCGATTCTCTCTAACTTTCTCTGTATTTCTCTTTTATTTTCTCTCTCCGCCTTTTCCAATGGTAAATTCATCAATGGTAAATTCATCAATTTCGAAATATCAATTTTGAGATAATCGTTAGTTCTACATCAAAGAATCTTTTCTGGTATAGTACGATTTCATGAGTAGTAGGTAGAAGGTAATATTACAGTAGGCATACTAATGTCTTGTTAACTATATACTAACGTTAACATAATAACTGTTCCTTACTGTCCATCAATCCTCCTAACATTCCTGTACGTCTATCTAATTCTACGACAAACATTTCTGTTGTTTCATTTTCTTTTGTTTTACGTTTATTTACCGAAATGTGTTTCCGTCGTCCGAAAATTATAAATTTTCAAAACGCGGCGCATGCATGAATATGTCGCTCTTTCTAATCAACTCTGTCTGTCGAATCGTGATTAATTCGTTAAGTTTTTCTAATGCCAATACCGGATCCTAACAAACCGGAACAACATGAGGGTTGGTGTCCGCTCGGTGAGAACTGTTTTACGTGCACACAATTTGTTCATGGTCTATACGTTGAACGAAATTCGTTCGTTCAATTAGTAAATTCGAGACTTCAATTGTATCGGATATTTATGATATGTGTCTGAGATACACTAATAATAGCTGTTATAGTATAGACCATGAAGGTGATATCCCTGCGTATGGTGCATGACCTTATTAGCTTGTTCGAACTAATTTTTCGAAGTGTTGTCTTTTTGTTGAGTATGTCTATCTACGTGCGTATACGGTTGTATTATATGGAACGATTAAATATTGGCAATTACTGTCTGGGTAAGGTAAATAGATTGCGCAAGTGTGAAATTAACGCTATAGTTACAGCGCTACGTAATAGTGATCGTCTCATATTTTGATGCAGTTTCGAGTATTAATTTAAAAAAGAGTGCCTGTGTTTATAGTGATGCAGGATTACGAATGTAGTATACTGCAGTCGTTTCGCTTTCTTTTCTCCATTTCCTCAAAAATTTTTTTTTTTTTAGTTTTGATGAATGGTTTACGTTAGTCAGTCTATCCCTTGTTTGATAATTATTTTCCGTGTAAATGTTTTTTTTTTATTTTTGTAGTAATATTTAATGTGATTATTTCATCGATTGATTTGCAACGATCAATTTTAATGTATTTTTCGTAGCTCCCCTCTTTTGTAGAAACTTTAACATCTCTGCTAGAAGATAACCAATGCATGTTTAGTGAATTTTCTGTGTGATATTGTTTTTATAATGGGAAATGGGTATGAATATATTAAAACTCTTCCTCTTCCTTTTTTTTAGTTTATCATTAAAATGTTACATTAAGATCAAAGTACATTGGTTTTTTTTGGCATGGTTACGCGTACAATCCCGAAAGATTTTTTTTTGTATACAGAGAGTTCTAGGAATGTCATACTTTCTTCCAACTAAACATTAGAATTAAAATTCGAAAAGTATATATTTAAAAATATAAAGGAAAAAAGAATATAAAAAAACTAAGAGAATATAAAATTGTTGGTATAAATGAGTTTCGAATAAATTTTTATTAACGAAATTTTTTTTTATATATAGAAAGACATTCTAGGATGCTCTATATATTCATTAATTGCTTAGGAATATTATAAAATGTACGATAATGAGCGACTTAAGTCTCACTTTTATGCTTATATTTTTATTATAAAAGAGGAAGAATGCGAAATAAAATCTGTCGCGAATCGCACGTTTTATATAAATATTCTAAGCACCGAAATCAGTATTGTATTGTATAAAATCGAATCAGAGTGGTAGAATATTTATAGTGAATATATCGTAAATTTTATTTATGTAGTAACTGTAATAACGTGAAGTATTATTCGAATGACTGTTTTAATATGTTTATTTGTGAAATATTCGATTTTATGATACCGAAACTTTTTTCGAACATATATTCTAAATACGCTGTCTTTTCTTTTTTTTCCATGAAACACAAACACACACTTGGATACGTCACATGCATACATGTACTTGAAAACACGCACGCAAACCGTGGAACATTTTTGTCGCCTTTTTTTCTCTTCTCTTTTTCAAAACTATTTCTCCTATCCATTGGCGCTGCTCATCGATAACGTGCATGCCTTGATATTGTAAACCTGTAAAAAAAATATATATATTGTAACACTTTCTGCTCCATATAACTCATGACTCTCTCGTTCCGGATGTTGCCGTTCCGATATTTAAACATTCGTTTTCGCTTTCATTTTTTTTTCTTTTTTTTTCTTGTTAAATTAACACGTCACGATCTCGCGTTCGTTATCTCATCTCGACGTCATCTAATCCCGCTCTCTGTCTCTCCGGACTGTTTTCTTGTACAAAATAATATCTCTCTGGCACCTCCTCTCATACCCCGCATCCCCGAAACGCCTTTTCCCTAACTGCGTGCACGCAACACACTGTAGCCAAGGGAAGAACGAATATCGAGCTGCGGGAGCAATTTATACTGGCGGACGGTGTTAGCCAGACTATGACGGCGTTCCGGTCCAAGCCGAGCCCGACCTCGACGCTGCAGCGTACGCAAATGTCCTCCACCAATGCTGGACCGATCACCAAGGTAAGCAGGGTCCATCCAACCGTGGAATCCCTGAAAAGCGACGTAGAACGTACAGTACTCATTCTCGCCGTATTCTTCACTTCTCTGCCGTTAATTTGTTAATGAAACTCGTAGAATATTCGTGAATTTTTATATTAAACCTTTCGGTGCCATTTATGGCATTGTATAGAAAAATTAAATCGCACGTACCTGGACAACTCTATCAACGTTGATTTATGGTCTCATCGACGCTATCTGTAAGTATACAACTACTTTTCGTCATCCATCACCCTACTCGTTTGACGTTCGCATGAGCATGGCAGTTTTCAGTCAGTTGCATTGTTTGAACACGTAGAGGCAGCTAGAAATAGATGATGCTTGTTTACACTCATCACTGGTCGGTCTTGTCAAGAAACAGTTTGATCACACCAACTAAACTAAAAAGCCAGACAGACTCGTCGTGTCTTCTTCTCAGACTCTTCGTTCGACCTCAGGAGATGCGATTTCGTAAATTTCTTGCCTTATCTTCTCCGCAAATCCTTTCCGACCTCGTCGCTTCGCAACAGCGAGGAGAGAATGGACTTCCCAACTCCACATACTCACTTGTCCCTGAGAAATCCTACGTTGATAAATATTATATTAAAATATAAATTTAAAAAAAATTGTTATATTGCGATCCGAATTGCGTTCAGAAGAACGAACACGTTGGAATCATATGTCAGTTTAGCGCGGAGATAGTAGCCGTTCGTTTCAGGAATATTTTTCACTCGTTGGTGTGTGAGCCTCCGAAAAAAAGGGGCCACTACGATTGCATGAGGAAGCTAAAGATTTTCGTTTGTGGTGTAGCGGAGGAGTTTATGAGCCAGCTGATGCCGATATTTGAGAATTTGAGGCAAAAGGAGGATCTCCCGTGCTCGTATCCCCTTCATATGCACGCCCCCTCTTATCATTGGGTAAATAATGAAATTTTTCTCAATTTTTCTACTTTTTGCCGTTCGTGTGATGCTGTACGCACTTGAGTTTGGGTTTTGAGTGCGCTCGCGACACGCGACTTGAGTCGATCGGCGGTGCATTGTGCGTTTCCATGGACTGTCATTGCGTTTGCTTTTCTCTCCCTTGCTATGTTTCTATATTTATGCATCGTGGATTTTCTGCGATGATGCATAAATACCGGAAGTTGTGAGCAATAATTATGATTAATCAACGATAAACATATAAATGATTATTCATGATCCTTGTATCACAGATGCTTCCGACTATAATGAAGTTGATAAATGCATGCCAGAAGAAATGTATGTTGTGTATGAAGAGAGCAAGCGAAGAAGAATGGATAGAAGCGGAGGCTTAGAAAAAGAAGTTTCCGGTTCATTATCATGTATCTCGTGTCACTTTGTCTCTGCCTCACGCCTGCCCATTTTTCTGTGAGAAATATGTAGAATGAGAAGACTTACGTGTCTCGACTGTAAATCCACTTTGCGGTCTAATGTTATTCGAGGTAGATTCATAGCACGTTACAACACCTCGTCGCATTCATACACACACATACACACATTACTCTCTGCATCGAATTGGTTTTCTTTTGGTTGATTGTCGAATGTGTCTGATTTTGTGTCAGAATTATTTGGATGCCTCTTAACTCCCTGAAACCCTTGCCCCTCGAGAGAACGATCTACCAATTTTGAGCATGATTAGATTTCTCCTTCGCTGTTTTTCACCCTCTGTTTTAATGTAATGCAGATATCGAGCGATAAATCGTCTAAATTTTACCAAAAATTAATTTCTCGATTTTCACGTGCATTTTTCGTCTCGTATTAAAGAAACCAGTCATTGTCGTCGATCACAAAATTTTCTTATAAAGTGACAATTTAAAATTTATCTTTTGCAAATAAACTCACGATGGTAGACAC
>VBVR01004419.1:0-14492 GCA_011638315.1 Tetramorium parvispinum
ATATAAACGAGTTTAACATTTTTCAATTAATCGAAGCACAAAGTTAGAATTTTGAGGTAATGAAGGGAAATTGTGTTTTACTCTTAAATTGTGTGTTTTTATTGCTGATAATGTAAGAAAAACTTAAAACGCACTAAATAAAAGACGTTGATTCGCTATACTTATAAAGTTCGCTTTAAAATTTTTTTAAAGTAATCTTTAAGATTACCTTAAATAAAAATTTAAAGTGTCCAAATTTACCTTACGGATTTTTTAAATTTACTGTAAAATTAAATTTTAAGATTTTCTAAAGTAAATTTTCCTAAGGGTATACTCGCCATTTTTTATTTGTTGCGGCATTTTGCGAAAACACGTATTCTGAATTCTTGATGTGTCTGCTCAGATAATCAGGGACATGACTGGCAGCCACTACGTGACAACGGGAAGGCTACGTTTCAGATTTGTGCAGGTTCTGCTTAATGCCGTTGCTCTCTTGGCCATTGCCGGTGGTTTAGCCGCATATTTCAGAAGTGAGTGAAGCATTTCTCACACTCTGATTATAAGTGAAATATTTTTTATGCAATACGATGCATTATCAACAAACAGTTTAAACTGACGTTAAAGTTTAAAGAATCGGAAATTTTAATACCGCTGAAATATATGCAAGCGTTAAAAAGTGCGGTTGTTTTTCCGATATAAAGTTATAAATAATGCAAGTAAAGTTGAAAAACATCGCGATGCAAATAACGATGCGTGGTATTTGGCCGGAATAAACACGCTTGTTAAACCCTTCGCACGCTTTAATATACGTGCATGTATAACAACAACAAGCTTCGCGAGACTGAAAGATCAATAATGCCGTGAATTCTAGTAATTCACTTGATTTCAAATGTCAACATTATCTCGGTAACAAATGAAAGACTTGCCTTATATAGCTTTTTCCATATTTTAAAATATGCTTTTAAATATGCTTTTATATTTTTTACTTTTATAATCGAATAAATATTTTGTGCACATTAAATTTGTAGTCGACAAGTTGTATCAATATATCTTTGTAATAACCAACAAAATTATTATAGGTATGATTATTTAAAACAAGGGTTGAATACCGAAATAATTTTAGCAATTACATATCGTGCATACTTTTATTTTTATGAAATCGTAATGCTGAAAACCTTTAATTATATCGATATTGCAGATAGTACTTCAAATACTG
Source organism: Tetramorium parvispinum (assembly GCA_011638315.1). Classification (NCBI taxonomy): domain Eukaryota; kingdom Metazoa; phylum Arthropoda; class Insecta; order Hymenoptera; family Formicidae; genus Tetramorium; species Tetramorium parvispinum. The sequence goes on from VBVR01004419.1 coordinate 1,196, forward strand.
ATATAATTTTCATAGCATGTGTACACAATTTTTCGATAATACTGATATTATCCCGGTATTACTGTCATTTCATTACCGAATGCCGATATTAATTAATCAATCAGATTCGTAGTATTCTCGATGTACATTTTAGAAGAATTACAAGAAAAAAATTCACATAAATCAACGTATAACATAGTAATACGATTAATTAAAAAAGAATTAATTAAAGTTTCAAATTTGTATACACTTTACTTCCCTTAATCTCTCTTTTAAATATTTTAAATTTAATTTATAATTATAAATAAAAGCTTTTGATGTATTAATGCTTTGATCTAATGTGCTACTGTGGTATAATATACAAGTAAAAACAAATAATAATACTGCAGCTATATAAAACATCGAAAGATTATATATTCGTATTAATATTACATTATACTTTAGCGATATTTGGGATGTGAAAGGAAAGATGGTATTAAATGTTCAAAAAATTGATAATTGAATTTCAGAGTGTACGAACTCGATTTTTATTTAATACTTAGTTTATTGTAAGTCTTATAAACTTTTCCGCGGAATGTACACGTCCGTTCGTGATGGTGTCCATAAGTCTAATTTCTCGTTTAATCGATCCAGCTGAATGAATTTCTCGTCCTTCTAGAAAAGTGTGTCTTTTTCGAGTATGCTTTCTTAATTATTAAAACGAGCAACTCATTTCTCTCTATTATGTATTCATAACATTCAAAACGTTCTCGTGATAAAAGATATTCGAATTTATAGATAAGTTAACAAATTAATTTCCGATAGAGTGTTAGAGATATGATCGTTATAATACTGATATTCAATCGGCTTTTAATTTCAATTATTATATAAATATCTGTATACAAGCATTTCTATATCCTTTTTAATCTTTAATATAAAATACGGAATATTAGATAACATCGTGGTGTGTGTCGCGTGTCTGCAGTTGACACGTTAATAATTACAAAAGTTTGTAACGTACACATCCCTGCCCCGCTAGACACCTGGAACGTGACCGTTTTCAACACGAAGGTATATTGATACTTCTTGACTCGAATGCGACAGATCTTTCAAGCCAACATGACAAATGATTTAACTTGTATGTCTCACAAGTCTCTTCTCAATGATTTAATAGACGACACGAAAATAAATTACGACGCTTTCACAATGGCATCATTAATGAATCATCCTCGTATCAATGTCCATATTTTTTTCGTTAACTAGCGTATCCTGAAAACGACTTTAAATTGGAGAGTAGAACGACTGTCCCGATAGATGAAATTAAGCGTTTCATGATCGAAGACAAGAATCCGGCTCCGGGAGTGTGTCTACCTATCATCGTGACTTTCTGCCAGCAACACAAGGTACGACAATTGAATTCCTGTTTTAAATATACATTTATTGCCCCGCGAGTCGATAGATCGGAAAAGTTGATATGAGCTAAATGCAAAATATTTAGTTATTTCATGTAGAATGTCCAGTTGCTAAAATGTAGGATATTACAAAGAGAAACAGGGCTTGTTAACTCTCTCTCCCTCCCTCTCTCTCTCTCGCTTTGGAATCCACGCGAATCCGTGTTCTCGAAACATTCGACGCATTTTTGCAGCTTGTACAGAAAGCTGCTTATTCACGTTGATACATATTACACTTTTCTCGAAAGAGGGTTGGGTCACCTTCCGAGAATTTAAAATAATTTTGTGCGCGGAATGTGCGCGTGGGTGCCACGCCGGAATTCGCTCTAGTATGCAGCATTGTAACCGTGCCACTTGCCCTCAGCGCTAAAATACCGACGAGTAAGAGTGACAACGTTACTTTCTCCCTTCTACGGCGAAATGTCCTCACGGACATTAGAAACAGCCGTCGACGGTCGTAATTTCGATGCGTCCGCGCTTCTGAATATTTTCCGCTCACTTTTTCCCCTCTATTTCGATGGCCCGTGCTTCAACTATGTATGTTTTAAAATTCATAAGGCATTCACGGTGCAGTCGTGCGTTCGAAATTTTTCTGAATACGTACATGTCTGAGTACGAATGAGATTGAGCGGCGAAGATCGTGGAGCGGTGTTGTCATTAAAGAACTTAAGAGGAAAATCTTATAGTCACAGTAATAACGAAATCTACGCGATCGAATTTTGTAAATCGTGAAAAATTAGTCTGAAATTTTGGTATCAGAAAGTGATCGAAGATATCAAATTTAGAATTTCATATATTGATTCTTAGTTGATCATGATAAAACTTTACAAATATCTCTTTAAGAATCTTTCAGTCAATTAATTTTCATTTATTCTCTTTGTACATATAGTAATCTTTGATTTCAGATTCAAATTGCTGTCTTTAAATTAATACTCTTGTTTGATCCTCCTGCGCAGATAATGTTTCGTTTTATATACGTGCGCAAAGCGTGATTTACACTGACATTGTAATTTTGATGCATGATTTCTGATCACCGTAATTTCGACTTACAGGTTCCGTACAACTATACTGTGTTTCCAAATTACATGGGCAATTTCGGACAGCGGGAGGCCCAGCACGAGCTGGAGCTTTACGACGCCATCGTTGACGTCAGATGTTACGAACTGGCTGCTCTATTCCTGTGCAGCGTTTTCGTGCCAAAATGCGGTACTCGAGGTCGCATCGTACGTCCCTGTCGCAATCTTTGCGATGGTAACTATAAATTATTTGTCATTACTTGTCATTTTATTTAAAATCTATTTTATTTTTAGTTAGTTACGTTCAAGTTATTTTTTTTCATTTTATAATTATTTCGTTTTGCTCACAATATTAATGTAACATCTAAATCTCTATCGTATTTTTATACAATATATGTGATTCACTTATAATAGAATATAGATCAATATATGTACCATTATTGCCCGACAAACCGTAAATTGCAAACGTAAGCCATAATAGATGCATTAACAGTAATGGTTATAATACCCGATCTTAATAGCATTTGATTGCACTGTTCAACACAGTAAAATCTGTATATTGGATTTAGCTCCGCTAAACCGTTATATTTTCTTAAACCTTGTATAACATTAACTACTTGATTTTCCAAATCCAAATCGGATGGCAAATTTCTTCGATCGATTTCAGAAACCATAAGGCGCTGCGGTTTCTTTCTCAATGTATTTGGCTTGTCTCTGCCGGAATATTTGAATTGCGAGCTTTTCCCAGAGAATTCGATTTCCGACGAGTGCATTGGACATCATGAGGTGATCGAGGCGACAACAAGAGCGAAAGAGCCCGGTAAGTGACAGTGAATTCAACACTTTCACCACTAGCTTGTGCTGTTTTTGCATTGCTTACTCCGTTGCATCTTTTGTTTCCATTTTCAACATTTAGTTTAATTTTCTATTAGATTGTTTAAGAACAATCTATAATTCTTTTATCAATGAGCAAAAAAGACAAATGTATAATTTAATCAACTTGACAGATATAATAACAATGAGGATTAAAACGAATAAAAATGGTTACTCGAATTACTCTAAACTTGATAATTATGAAATTATAACAATCTGTTTAGTGCAGTTGGACGATACTAAAGGATAGGTTCCACTGAGAAAAGGATCTTTTAATATATTTTTTATGCTCTAATGAATTTATTAAATAGCGTTGAACAATTCTATGATTAAGAAAAATGATCTCGTACGTTATTCTTAATTACCCTCCGCAGTGGAATATTATTCGTTTGCTGAAAAATAACTTTTTTGTGTATCGTCCTAATAATTATTTGCGTATTTTCCTAATAATTATTCAACAATTTCAAGAAAATAATAGTACATAAATATTCATATAATTTCTTATAAAATTTATTTGTTCTTTTCGGAAGATCAACGAGATTAAGCAGCGTTAATCATTAGGCACCGACACTGAGATTCCATTGCACGGTTTTGTGTATCGTATGCCTTTGCGCGAAATATTGTGGGATGCAATATTATTTATGAGTTTTCTGTCCTTTTGTTCCACGCCGATTCACAAGCGGACGTTAAATATAGGATGCGACCACAAAACGGAACTAATTGTTGACTAACTTGATGTCCATTGTTCACTTTTCCTTTGATATCTCGGACTCTGTTTACGCTTAATATTTCTCATCCTTTGTCTTCCTCTCTCGTTTATGTTCTATTTCCTATTGTCGTTTGGCTTTCTCTCGTGAAATTTCCTGGATCCGATTGATCGGCTGGTTTGTCCTTCGAAACTTCCCTTCCTGAAGGAAATTTAATATTAGGTATTTCAGTGATTTTCGGTATTGCAATAGAAACTCTCTCTTGTCAGAAATCAACAAAAATCAAATTAGGATAGGCAATTTAATGTATAATATAACTGTAGTGAATGTATAATTGATTTTTATATTATTCTTTAAAGTTAAATTAATAATAATTAAGTAAAGATACTACATATAATTTTTTTTATTTATATAGTATAACACGACTAAAGAGAACGATACAAAAAATTCATCTTTTTATATCAAATACTGGCAATAATGCAGCCACTTGCCGCAATGATTAATTGTAATGCAACTAATACTCTATGATAAAGAAAGCATGTAAATAATGTGTGTTATCCCTTCTCTACTTCTATAAAGTTTCAGTTTATTAGGAATATTGCGACATACATAACTTAAGGATTGATGTAAAAGGAAAGGAATATTTTACAAGTTTTTAAAACGTTATTCACTGAACTTAAAAGGTAGTCACGTGCACGTCATATGCATAACGAGCATGACAACGGTGCTTAAAACTTTATGGAATGATTCGCGCGAAGAGAAGAGAGAATTAAACGACCGTACACGCGCGCACTGCAATTTCCAAAGCAAATATTACGTAAATCGTGGCGACAGGCGCGGTGACAGAATTGATCGGAAATACTCGTTCCTCGTCTCGTAGTGAATTTAATTCGCGATTGGTGGATAGCGCCAACTGATAAAGAGGAAGAGAGAGACTCAGTCGTCTCCACAGTTAATTAAGATTGAATTGCATTGTAATTACGGAATTCATTCAATCTGACGAATTCAACATATTTTCAAAATTTCAATTATTGTTTCTTGATTTTCTTTCTTTCCATATCTTTCTTTCAGAGCTTTATTTCTTCGGCGGCGGTAACTTTTGATTCGATTTGCAGATTTGAACAGCTGCCTTTAAACGTAATTCTGAAAACAATCTATATAACAGTGTTAGTTGTTCAATAGTGTTAATTTTGTTTGTTTAATAATGTTCGGATGGAATTTTCCAAAAATGTATTCGCAAGCGGATCTAAATTCTTGAGTTTATTATAACGTGACCTGAAGATTTAATATTCGACTAAGTAGGGAATCATCGTCAAAGGATATTTCTGTTATTGAGTGTATCACGTGTACAGTTGAAGCACTGAAGGCAGCACATCTGTGCATGTTGTAATAACAAAAGAGGTTCAGCGACACCCTGTATGTACGCATACGTGTTCGCACATGCGGGGGCTATATCGCGATTTTGTGTATCCGAGCTATCGCATGTGTCACCGCTGATGGAATCTTAATTGCAAAATCCATATTAAACTATCGTATGACGGCCCATCTGCGGCGCCAAGCAGCTTTATTGAGTCGCGCTTGATGCATGTGTACATATCGCGTTTGACGCATATATGTGTGAAAGTATCGAACCGCAAGCGCAGGATCGATCGTGTCCATCGTAGAAGAAGACATATTGCGAAAGATAGGATGTTACGACAGAGAATGTCGATAATGTTAATATCTCGGCGGAACGTAATATATTTCCGTAATTTTTAGTGTGGTCTGCTGATGCGGATATTGTTATCTTACATTTTCACATTTCTTTTTCGGAGTAGTATTTATTCCCCACTTTATATTTAGCCTGCTATTTATTTCTACTTTAATGTAAATAACATCAAAGGTTTTATTATCAATTAAAATTTCGCTCTACTGATTTGGTACATACTAAAGATTTAATTAATATTTATTATTAAAATTAATTATTTGAAGAAATAAATAATTATATATTTATTACACATTGTTAATTAAAGTAAATAATAAGTTAATTAATTAAAGATATGTAACATATACCGTAAAAAAGAATATAAAATTATACGAACAACAAAGTGCATACTTTTTATAAATCGTGTGATTTTTATACTTGTTCATATAATTTTATGTGCTGCTTTTTTTTACAGTACAGATTATTACGATAGCTAGAAGATATATGTGACTTCTATTCTGTTACGATTCGTTTATATAGTGTGCTCCACTGGCTTTCTGTGCGATATGACAAGGTGCATTCCACTTGATTGGAAGTGCGATGGTCATCTCGATTGTTCGGATCACACCGACGAAGAGAGTTGCGGGAACTGCAATTCCAGACCGTTTTCGGTGTCGGCGTCATCCATGTTCGGCATGGTAATCAAAGGACCTTCGAATAAAACTACTCCTTCTACGAAAAAATATTTTTCATTACACTGCGGCGAAAGAAGATGCATGTCGGCCAGTCATATTTGCGACGGAGTCATGGATTGTCCTTGGGGACAGGACGAGCGATACTGCCGTAAGTAAATCCGTACACCAAAAAATAATATATAATATTATCAATATTATATATTATATGTGTACACAGTAGTCTAATTGAAAATAATTCTGTTAATTCAATAACACATTAATGAAACAAATAATAATTTATTGAAACAAGAGAATAGCATATTTGTTTCTCTAATATTGTTACGGAATTAATAATATTATTTTCAATTAAACTATTTTGTTATATATAGTTAATGCTATTACTGTATCCTTTTTCCTTTTTTCTCAATTTTATATTTTGTGACTATGCTTTTAATCAATTGAAAATTGGAGATCTTTTGTATCGTAAAATATCGCCGATAGTTTATATGAGAAATTATATTATTAGAGAAATTTTATCTCTCGGTTAAATATCTCTCGCTTAAAATAAAATAATTCTTTTTTACATCTCTCTTTACGATTTTCGAATAATAATAAAATATCTCCATTTATTCAACGCTGTCTCAATAATCAAGTATGAATCAAACGAATAATTTAACATATTGATAATACAATACATTTAAATGTTTATAAAAGAAATTTTTAATTACTTTGAACTTGAATGTATTTAAATTAATTTTTAGTTGTAAGTTTAGATCGCTTTTAGATTTCAGTTTCACACTGTATCTCATTTTTTAGTGAAATTAAGCCATAGAAATGGGGACGTCGGCGAGGGTCGTCTGGAAGTATATCATGCTGAATTGGGAAAATTTATGCCGGCATGTGTCTCACACTGGGAATCAACGACGCCACAAGAGGTTTGCGCTATGTTGGGGTATACGTAAGTTATCTCTCTTAATATGTCACTTGACATAAAACACGAATGTTATATAATGATCGAAACATGTCGTTCGTAATCGCAATAAATTGATATTTTACAACTCCATAAATCTTTATTTGTACTTTTAAACGATTACATTTAAAAAAATGCGTTGGAAGGTATTATTATATACGCAATTGATTTTAACTTATTAATTTTTCGCCTTGACATCAATAATGTTTTGGCAACTCCTTGAATAAAAAAATATAATATAAGAAAAAGTGTCAAAAGACAGATCTGATTGCATTTTCAGAGTTTCAAACGGATCTAAGTTGATCAACAACTTAACAACAATTAAGCATAGAAATTCAGGATATCATAACAGAAGTTTTAATTTGCTGGAGCAATTTCAAGGTTGTATTAAGGATCGAGAGCCTTATCCCATGGTCCAACTAACTTGCGTTGAATATGGTAAATTATCGGAAAACTGTATAAAGAAATCGTTGAATTATAATAAAAAAGTTTTCCCAGGGTTTCTGCGACGTGTGATGATCGATTCTGCTACAGCTTGCGGCCGCAGACGTTACGTACACGAAAACACGAGGGTGAAGCGAATAGTGGGTGGTGTGGAGTCAGCCCCTGGTGATTGGCCATTTCTTACAGCCATTCTCGGTGGTCCAGAAGAGATCTTCTACTGTGCTGGAGTGCTTATTGCCGATCAGTGGGTATTGACCGCATCTCATTGCGTTGGGAAGTAAGTAATTTACGCGAGACAAAATGTAAAATGCCATTTTCAGTTATTTACAAATTCTTTATACTTACGTATAAGGAAAATATCAGTTAAAATATCCTTTAAATTATTGTGTATTAATAATATCTAACGGATAATTTCAAATCTAAATTGATTTTCTGTAATTCGACGATTATTTCAGTCATTCAGATGTGTCCGGTTGGACGATACAACTTGGCATTACTAGGAGACCTTCTCACAGTTATCTCGGTCAAAAACTGAAGGTGAAAAGAGTCATACCTCATCCATCTTACAACCAGGGTGTTGCTCATGACAATGATATAGCATTGTTCCAAGTAAATATAATTTAATATTGATTTGTACTTGATTGGTGGTTTATTATTATTGCGCGAAATATTTGAATCTTCTATCTAACTAAATATGAAATCACAATTATGGTTCAAGTTTGGGTGCTATTTTAAACTTTTCATACAATATTATATCCTCGTATTGTAGCTTGAGAGGCGAGTTCAGTATCATGATCATCTGAGACCAGTGTGCTTACCGACTGCTGACACTGACCTTACACCCCATACACGTTGTACCGTTATTGGATGGGGCAAGAAAAATGATACCGATTGTAAGCATTATTTATATACAAGAAAAGTCGCTTTCAAAATGTTTACTTGTAATATATGATATGCAAATAAACTGCAGTACTTAATAAAAGATAACAATCTAATATAATAAAGGGAAAACATTTTTTATGTATAATTATATCCACATATGTACATATACATATACTTATACCCTACATGTTTCTGTTTTCTTTCTCTTGTACAATTTTTATTCATATATATATATATATATAAATTTATATAAAATCAAGTGCACTAATTATAATTGCTTTATTCCAGCCTCTGAATATGAACCAGCTGTAAACGAGGTTGTAGTTCCTATTCTGCCTAGAGAACTCTGCAACATATGGTTAGCGCATAAAGAATTAAACGTCACCGACGGGATGATCTGCGCTGGTTACGAGGATGGAGGAAAAGATGCATGTCAGGTAAATTTATTACTTAAATAAATTATTTAAATTTAAATATTTTACTTATGTATATTCAATAAATTGTAAAAATGTTTTTACATTTATGTGACAAATCGAAAATTAACTTTCAATATATTTTATACAAATATTAAAGTAAACATTGTTATTTAGGCTTAATTGTCTAATATTAATTCTTACTGTTAAATTATTTTAAATATTGCATTTGTAAAACATCAAAAAGTATCAAATTATATGTATATCTTGCAAGAAACAATTGATTTTTCGTTAATTTTAAAATACTTATTTTTTTTGTTCTTTGTGTCTAAAAACGTGTTATTTATTGTTGTAATTTTTTATTATAAAAGTCAAAATAAGTATTGCAAATTATTCAAGGGTGATTCTGGAGGACCTCTGTTGTGTCAGGATGAGAAGGATAATGATAAATGGTTCGTCGGCGGAATTGTCAGTTGGGGTATAAAATGTGCCCATCCAAAACTGCCCGGAGTTTACGCTTACGTACCCAAGTATGTAACGTGGATCCAAGAAGAAATGTCAAAGTATAACGACAATAATAATGGAAAAACGTATGGTATCGAGTTGAGTAAAATATTCGCTCGGGAACATCAAAATAAATCGAACGGAAATGAGGGATAAACCTAGAACAAAGTAAACGCGGTTATTTTCACATTTTCATCTAATGACATATAATGGAAAGAGAAGATATTGAAACCCAAAGTAATTATGGATTTGCCATCTGCTAATCTGCGCTCAGCGATTCCAGTATGCTCAATCAAAGGATAGTATTTTGTACACTTCTTGTGCAGTTGTGAATGAAGAAAAGGGGGCTGAGTATTAATACGAATCATTAATCTCATTTTTTGGGATTAGTAAGCACAGAAAAATAGCACAAGTTGATAAATACATTGGACATTCGCTAAGCTAAGGAATGCTGGACAATAAATATCCACGTAACTGAATCTTTCTTCGAGTGATAAAATTAATTCTATTAGTCGCAAGAAAACTATTTTTTTCTCATATTATGGACAAATTATAAAAACCGGAATTGTATCATCGACATATACGATATATACTGATCATCGATATTATTACCACAATTCTCAATTATAGTTCATTCAAGTAATATGAAATTTCATCACTTCACAATTTTTCGTAAGAAGATTTTATGATAAGCCACTCGAACAAGGGAAATGTGAGATAATCGGAAACATATAAATACTCTAAGATACTCTACTTTGTAAGTGAAATTATATACGGATACCGAGAATATATTTGTGTATGTACACATAAGTTCAAATAATAAGCCATTTTTTAGGAAACTACTAGGTAACAGAGAGGATCAAAAATCCCGATGTATGTACTTTTGGTATTTACCGAAATAGAAGAAATTGAGGATTTGTGCACAAAACGAAAATCCACGCATGTGATGCGAGAAAAAGTATTTTGTATCGCTGCCGACTTTAGGACAGCTATGTATGAGCCACCAAGTGGTCGAAATCCTTCATCTATAGGGTGTGCGTTTAACGGCATTCAATCATATGAGTCGTTTGAATGGTGTAAGTAATAATAAGTCGTATCTCTTAGGGAACATTATGATTATTATACCTATTTTATGAATCATGGTTTTAAAAATTCTTTTTTTACAGTTATAGAAATATAATATAATTTTAGATTCAATAGAAAATAAAATATGTAATATATAAGAAATATAAAGCAATTGTATTTCTTATTAAATATTTCTGGAAATATTTTATTTTTCAAAACATAGATAATTTGGCTATTGCTATTTCATTCAAACGACTTACATATTTGTATGGCAATCATAGGAAATCTGTGATTTAGAATCTTCATACAAATAGAGGAGAATTATAAATGTTTTTTTGAAATAGTTTTTTTCGTTGATATATCGCACATTTGAAAAGAAAAGCTAAATGCTTTTCGATGGTTTGTGATATGCACAGTACTACACAGATATCTTAATATTACCAGAAATTATATAATTTAGTATGTAATATTAAAATGAAGAAAACGTATATGCTGAAGAAAACATATTATATACATAAATAATCGATAAACTGTATTTTTGTAAAGGAACGAGTTAAGCGCACACCCGCTATGGGTAAAATATCGTACACGTATTGCATGAAATGCATTAGTGTACCATCACGCAAATATTTTAAATAATGCGCATACAAAGAGACAATATATCGTATATAAGAAACAAAACTATGTCTATATGCTTGTCGATGTAAGTCGCTATGCGCGACTAGACAGTTACCTGTAATTATAATAATTTGTTAAGAGCATGTGCCAGGCATCCAAAATTACATAGACGCATGAATAAACGTAGATAGAAGGGACATCATTGCATACTATACATTTTTATCAGACGTGATAAATTCTGAAGTCACAATTCAGTACCGCCATCCATAATTATGCATGTAAACATTCGAAACAGATCTAGTATTACAAGAATACTGATGTGTGTACATAATTAAATTGAAGATAGAAGAACTGCCACGATGAATATAGTAGCGTGTATTTTCATCGTATATCTCACTGCAAACGCTACTCGGTGAAAAATAGCGTCGCAGTCTAAACTGAATTATTGGCGCTTATGTAATTTCGTCTGTCGGGCTCATCACATTGCAGCATTTATTTTACAGAAAGGTACGGCATGCAAGAAGTCTCTGATATTAGGCTGAGCTAAACGAAAAATTAATTATTTAAATTAGAAAATAAGTCTTATTGCTATTATTACTTGGGCATTAAGTATAAATTTTAATATTTGTTATGAATAATAGAGATATTTTTAATTCATTGTTATAGTAGAGATCCTTTCTGCATACAAGAACATGTCTAGGATTTTCATATATTTATAAAATTTATTAAATTTTTAAAAAGAATAAACGAAATATGCGTTGAGCTTATTTCAGATACTAGATTACAATATTGCATATATTTTCAATTGATTATTGTTGCTATTTGTGTGAAAAGAATTTGACATATAGAATAAAAAAACTCAACATTGTATACTCGTTCAGCCTGCCGTATTCTAATTAAAGTATTCGTACGTGCATCAAATATAATTAAATACATACGTACATATTTAAATAAAATGTGTAAATTGTTATACGTAGATATGATGTTATAATGTAAACTTATGTAAGCATAAAGGCTTGTAGAATAGAGTGTCCGTAGCGCTGTTATTCGATATATAGATGTAAGAAACATGTTGACTGAATTCTAGGGACAATACTCTGCACCAGCACTTTTTTGATCTGCACTAAGAAAATCGTTTTTCAATGAGTATACTTTATACGAGATATATCGTTTAAGAGCCTTACTAATTGACTTATTGTTAGACCTTTTCTAAGCAGTAAGACGAACAGTATTGTTGGCCACATAACAACTAGTATTCAACTTGATTTATTTGCGAACTCTCATTTATTAACTTGTTATTCGAATTATGCTCTATATCTTTTTCATTAAACTTTCTTCTCATCATTTATTATCGAAAAAGACGCAATATAATTTTTTTTTCATCGCATCTTAATAAAACAGTAACAATTAATTATATTGCTTGTAATGTGTATAAAGCGAATAATATTTTATAACGATTTGTTTTAGACAAAGGAATGCTTTTTAGTATACATATATATATACAAAAACATACAATAATAGTAAATTTGCATTTTGCATATGTATTAGCTGAAGATGAATCTATTCGTTTATTGGTGTATCTCAAATATCTGAAAATGACTTTAACGAAGACATGAACTTTCAGACAATAAGAAAAAACTTAGACAATAATGGTCTTCCTTAGTATCCAGACAACAGTTTAGTTGTAAAAATGGATTATATATTTAAATAACCGACAATACTGTGTGAGCAGACAATACATAGAGTTAGGAAATGTTCCATGATGGACAATAAATTATTTATTAAGTATTACAGTAAGAAATTATTTATAAACTTAGAATATACGAAAGTGATTAGCTAATAATTAAAAAATGTATAATTATAATAATCCATTATTAATCTGCTAAAATTGTCTCTCATAATATAGTAGTGTATTGCAATCAAGAAATCCATTAATTCATACGGTATATGAAACATTTTTTATGCATTTTATTTGTATTATATTATAAAAACAATATTTTATGGCATAAATGTGTGTATATATATATATATATATATA
>VBVR01004420.1:0-14465 GCA_011638315.1 Tetramorium parvispinum
ATTTCAAATAAAATATTATATATTTAAAGTGTGGTAATTTTTATTAATATAAAAAAATGATATATTTATAATTGAATCTGATAGTTATAGAATTTATATATAATGAATTTTTTTCTATTAATAAAATAAAGAAATACATATTCTTGTTTAAGAGATTTAAAATCGTTTATCATTATATTATATTAATGAACGATAGATACGGATATAATCATTTTTATTTAGCCCGATAGACTGAAAGGTCGGTATTTATTTCGAGCGGCCGTGCGACTCGTTTTAAAATATATGGAATGGATGACGGAGGAACCGACCGAAGAAATTAGCGACGATGTGACGATTAACATTAGAATGATTCTAGACAAGTACAAGATAGAAAGAAAGTTGCTCACGTTAAAGGTATTCGATCTTTGTGTGCAGAAAGTAGATACGCTAAAAGTAGATAAATAAAAATTAAAAAATCGTAGAATTTTATAATACGTAAAAAGTGTATCGCTGATTTAAGGATCGATCGATTCTGTTAGTGAGACCGCTTCAAAGATCTTCCGCGGACACAGCGTACATATACGATCTTATAACAAAGTTCCGCGCATTCACAAAGCATCCGGAGACAATGAGAAAACATCTGGCATCTGTGTGCTTTTATCAATATCTACCGGCTGATCGGGTGATTGTTCGTCAGGGTCGTAAAGCGGAAAATCTTTACTTTATTATAAATGGTGAAGTCAGTCTGTCGAAAGTAGCGATCGACGAATTTACAGGTGAGAAGGAATAGTAGCACGGAAGTTTCACAGAATCTTGAGCACGAAAGAATCTTATTGGAATTTTCTATTAAAAAGAATCTCTCTAAATAACAGAGAATGAAAGAATTCTTTTTGAATTCTCGAAGTATGGAATAAATTCTTTTTCCATCCTATTTCTGTTCTACAGATAAAAACATTCTTAAGAGTTTAAGAGAAAAATTTACTTTTATGTCGTCAATTCTGAGCTCTTTTTCGGATACAAAAGGAATTCTTTTTATACTTTTCAATGAAATTCTTTTTGAAAGAATTCTTTTGAAGTTTATTTGCAACAAATTATGCTAATTTTTAAAGAATTAATTTAAAAATCCTTGTGAATTCTTTTTGAGTTCGTATTGATCATTCGTGTTACTTGGATGCTATTATTAGATGTTATATGAAGAACATTCGTGGAAGAACGTTTTATATAGGAGACAGAGATACAAGATATAACAACAATTTTTCGTTTAGTTCAAACTTCTGATGAATCGCATCGATCTTTTCCTATTGTTGATTCACGTCATCATTTTTTAAATAAACTTTATCTTCTGATAATTTATATCCAGAAAGAAAATTTGTTTCCAAGAAAAAAATTGTGTAGCTAGTTATGTAATATTTATTATAATTGCGTAATATTTCCCATTAGGTAATGAGAAGATTGTAGATATGGGAATCATGCATTCAGGGGACGTGTTTGGTGAAGTTGCATTACTGCATACGGTACCGAGAACGTCAACGATAATCACTAAAAGTTAGTAAAAATGAAGGCAATAATAGTATCATAGTATCATAGTATCTTTCATCAACTATTAATATCTTTCTACTTTGAAATTTATTCTATTTCTCTTTTATAAATTATTTTAAATTATTTAGCATCGGTCGATTTGCTTTTCATCACTCGAGACGATTTCGATAATATCTTGCGCGATAGTTTGATGAAGAAGTGGGACGTTCTCCGCGATGCGGTGGTTCATTTTAATTATTTCAAGTTGTGGGATGAAGAAACAACACGGGAGTGCTGCATTCTGAGCAAACTGAAAGACTTTAAACCTAACGAGGTAAATGACCTGTCAATGAAATAATCATTTTATGATAAAATTTTAACTGTTCAACATTCTCAAAGATCTCTCAAGAAACGAGACACACATCCGATAATAAAGTATACAGAAAATACTAACGTATTAATTTGAATTAATTTGAAAAGGTTTTATTAGGCGATGGACGAGGCATGGTGAACTACGTGCATTTTATTTTAAGTGGTCAATGTCGCCTTATTGAACATATACTCGTTCGCGAGTGTCCTTCTTATCGTGGAACTGAATACGAATTATATGATCCCGAAAATTCCAGTCCACAACAACAATCGCGAAGAGTAGTGAGAAAGATTGCGGAATCTGACGAGCTTGAGTCGAATCAACTTGACAAATCCGTTCCAGTACGAATTAAGAAAAATAAACTATTTCGTTATATATTGTTTTTTTTTAAATAAAAGCATTACTTCGCTATTTTTTAATGTTTTTCCTTTGCGCTTGTATCTTTCTTGAAGCACCTGCAATTCACGTACACACATTGTATTTAATCTTTAATATTAAGAAAATGTTTTAAATAACTGTGTTAATATCATTTTTTAGCACAGTAAACATAGTTTGCATTCTTCGCACAAAAATGCACAAAAGTTTAACAGCAACTTATTTGAATTGAATTGAATTGCTGCTAATTAATGATTGTGTATAATTGAGATAACTCTTTTATTGCAAATATTTTGACACTTCATACTGTCTGATTGCACTGAAAATTTGTACAACAAAAAGAATATGTATATTTACCAATTTGATTATTATTACAGAGATCTGTTAAAACGAAGGACGAAGTCGATCGATCAAGCATCGTCACCGCCACACTTTTGGACGTCGTGAGTATTCCCAGTACGCTATTCTTCTTCTTATTTTTCTATTTTTAGAAATAGAAATAAAATTACTTAGGTTGACTTGCCGCGAAAATTTATTACGCTCTAAAATAGCTAAATAAATTATTGAAGTTTGCTTGCCAGTCAAACTTATGAAAGCAGAACAGTTATGCGTACACATAACTCGATTTTATTTATCAGTATAATTTTGCACGACTGGCAGATTTGCGTGTATTAATAAACATTGTAAAATCAAGGTTAAAGGGTGGCACGAAATTACCGATATTGCGGCGATATTAATGCAAGAACCGTCTGTCACGTCTCAATTACGTTATCCGAATGATGTTCGTACTATATTCATGCAAATATGCATTTTCTCTCGGGGTGCATGTTTCGGTTTAGGTGAGAGACACATGTTAGTCAAAATATTACTGTCTTCTATTGAGACTTCAACGTTGTGACGTAATAAGTCAATATTTAATCAATTAGGTGAGAAAATGCTTCATCGAAGAATCGTAGCGATCACGCCAGTACGATGTTTTCTTATCCCGCGATACTGGCTGTTCGAGCACAACCGTGCCAACATCTGGGGACGCGTGAAACTGTTTATGGACTCCAAATATCCAACTAAAAGACAGTTATTTAATGAATTTCTCTTAAATCGAAAGTACGATAAGTTATTAATATCAAATATAGTTTTAGTCACATTTTCAGATTCCTGAGAATGTAATGATAATTATGAATTGACCTGTCGATTTATAGAAATTCTTGTACCATTCCCTCCGGCTTTCATTTCAGATGGATGAAGTACAAGCAGAATTTAGTTAAAGACGTTATCCAGCGACGTGGTCATTTTCGTAGTAACACAACGATACACGACGTGCCGTATTCCATCAGAATTACAGATGAAAACGATTCAAAACTGTAATTGCTCCTCGTTTCTACCAAACCAATATTATTTTAAACGATATTAGTGCAATATATTAGAGCAATATACTGGAGTGCATATACATATTTCTTTAGAGATTCATAGAAATAAAACTTGGATGCATTATTTATCTAATTTCTTTTATGTGTAACATATTTTGCGTTACGAACATTCAATATAAAATCATTGTCACAAAAATCATGCAAAGTCATCCTGCCAACGGCCATTAAATTCATGCACATCTACGTCTGCCGTTGGTCCACTCTAGATCTTATTCGTTTGACATCCGTAGCGTACGTCCTGCAACATCCGCCGATGTAGCGGACTCCAAGATCCAGCCACTCGTCAATGAACTCGTGCAAAGAGGGACTCTCCCTATCCTTCTTCCATCCTTCGGTTACTATATATTTTTCCCCGCTGTTAGGGTACACCACCAACGGTATAAAATCGTCCGAGTCGCCCCTATTGATATCGCGCAGCAGGCTGGTAACGCATTGCGGCGCAATGCAATTGACGCCGATCGCCAATATCTGTCCGGGCAGGGCATTCTTGTAACACCTCACGGCAACCTCTTGGAAGTTGCTGCCGTCCACAAGGCTCCTGCCGTCGCCCTTACAGGAGAACGCCAGCCATGCCTGCGTATTCGGGAACTCCTTGAGCAGCTCGATCACGGCCTCGGCCTCGCGGACGCAGGGTATCGTCTCTATCGCCAGCAGATCGACACCTTTCTCCAGCAGCGCGCGGACGCGAGGCCGGTGCCAGTCGATCAGAAATTCCCGCGACACATGAGCGCAATACGAGCCGGTGTATTCCGAGCCGTCGTGCAGGCAGGCGCCGTAGGGCCCGCAGGATCCAGCGATCAGCGGCTTCCGGTTCCTCACCCTCTCGTCGTTCTCCATTTCCTTACTGTAAACGTCCACGGCATCCCTGGCGTAATCGACGGCTTTGCGGATGATCTCGAGGCTCTCCTCCTCCGTGATGCCGAGATACTTAACAAAACCGTCGATGGTCGCTTGATACGTGTTGGTCTCTATGATGTCCGCACCGGCGCGCAAGAAATCCAAATGGGTGGCGAAGACGGCCTTCGGCTCCGTTATGAGGAATCGCGCGGTCCACAGGGGATCACCGTCGATCTTCTCGCCCACGTGGGTGGATAACTGCGTGGAAAAACCACCGTCTAGCACTTTTATCTCCGACATGATTTTCCCTTGTCGTTTTTCCCGAAATTTAATTGGATAGATCGGTAGACGTATTAACGACACAGAAATTTTACTGCGACGAATACAAACGTACAGTTTGCATCACGATCCACTTAATGTGCTCCACGATACTAAAAGAGTCTGATGAAACGCGCGGGCCTTATACACATCGCGGAGATAACTGTCTGGGATAACTTATCGTTATCGTGCGTTAGTACTTTGATAATTAGATCATCACTGAAGCGTGTGTTCGACGCGACGAAATAGTCGCAGCTTCCGGATTGTGCATTGCGCACGAGTCGTAGATCATGCGCGTTATCTGATCGCTGATGCAACGCCGCCACTTTATTATCAGGTATCCGTGAAAGATGAAAACAGAAAAGTACTGATATACGATCGTCTGGCAGTGTGTCCGCGTAATTAATGTTTATCTTTTGAACTGTTTGACCTCGCGAGGCAAATTTGACGCAAAGTTCAGAATGCAATCTAAATAGATAGCGTATATACGTACATATGTACACTGTTAAATATTAAAGAGTTAAATTTAAATCAATTTTTTAAATTAATTAAATTATTTTTAACTATTAAGTTTGTCGAAATTATTATTTTAACACAAATGCATAAAGATGGTAAAAAAATGACTTAAATTGAGTATAATTTGACATTTCGAATTTAATAGTGCATTTTAAGCATAATCATCAATGAAGAATAATGAATAACGCTAAAAAAAGCTAATAATCTTTATCTAGTGCATTTTAATAATTATTTCCAATAATTGTGATCATTATTATCATGATGGATCCATATTGCTTTCGAAAATTGCTACTCCTAATTAATGAGCGATGATGCAACAATCAAAATAGTTCAATAGAGATATAAAATTAAAAAAATACTTATATTAAAGATATTCGATAAAGCACGTACGAAACTTATGTTAAAAGTAGGAAAGTAGAGATAAAGATTTAGGATTTTGTAATTAGTAATCGCTCATTTCAGAATCTTATAACAGTATGATACTGTTAGTGAGAAAGATCCTCTGCAGACGAAGCGTATGTATGTATGTACGTATTACAGTAAGTAAACTGTCTGCAGTATGACATTGGCAGCAGATTTATTCAGCTATTGCAACAGATCCAGTATCATTTGTGTCCACACTCATGCTTCGTCGGCAAAGTATGTCGATGTAATCTGACCAAATTGTCGGCAGAAATCAAACAGAGTCATTTCATAAACATTTAAATAAAATAAATCATTTAAATAGTTACGAAATGGCAAAATTTGCCTTCAGTAGATTTAAAAAAAATCGAACATACTATTTAAAAAATTTTTAATAGCCTTAAGTTTTTTCGTTTTTTTATTAGACGAGTATAACTAGTACGAAAGAAATAAATGTTTTTTCATAATATTATTTTTTTTAATATCTCAAAAATCATCATGGACCGTTAAAATGAATATCCTGTATCAATATAGTAGACTTATTTAAATGATCTTTGTTTTTTAGATATAATAAGTATTCATTTTCATAGAAATAAAACTCTAGAATGTGATGTATTTCATAGATTATGTATTTCATTTGTACAAAAATTTGTTTTTAACTTAATAAGATTCAGTTCTGATAAAGAAACGTGCAAATATTATGAATTTAAGTACAAATTGACGAGATCTTCACCTACATATTTCTTCCATTAATACACATATACATTCACACATGCGCGCGCGTACATTTTATAAAATGACAGCATCTAATTTAATATTAAGCATGATATTAATTTTATAAATTTGCATATATTTTATAAAAACCTAATAAAGAAGTGTTATATTATGATTATGTCTTTGTCATAAAGTAAAGGGATAAAAAATAAAAAATTAATAATTGTGTATAAATAAGTTGTGATGAGAACAAAACGTATTAGTAATCAAATAGAAAATATATAACGCGTTTTTCCCTATTTTCTATATATATCTACTTGTTCAGATATATCTTTACATATATCTTTAAGCATATCGTTGTACTTTGTACATACATGATGAGAGAGACACTATTGTAATGATAATTACAAATGATGGTATCCTATAATATCACCCTAATTAAGTATCTAGATTCTAAATATTAGATGACAAATAAATGTGCATCGTACATTCTGTATAAGTAAATAGATTAATAGTGCATAGATATGTGAATATTTTACCAAATATATTAATTTTCAAATTATTCATTTGAAAATAATGTCTCAAAGATTGTTAGTTTAATAAACTATTTGTTTTGAATTCTTGCATTTTTCAACCAAAATGTGTCACAATGTCCGAATATTACTTCTTAAAGTTAGAAAATGGCACTTTCTTCATATTCATTATTAGTAAAAAATCATTCCTATAAATATGAGGAAGCATACAAACAATTTTGTAAATTAAAAGCTTGTATCATATAAACTGTTATAAAAAGAATAAATAAAATAGAAATATTTGTGTATTATACATGAATATACTATTTTATTTTCTCACATTGCAGTGTATAGAAGTGATATGAGAAGTAATATGAGAAAGAATAATATGGAATATGCAAAAATACTTTCTTTGATTATCAATAATTATTTTTTATAAATTTATAATTAAAAAAAATTTTTAATGTGTAATAGAAATTAATGAATATGAATAAAAGATAGAATAAAATAAAATTTAAAACATAAAATTTAATTTAATTAATTTTAGAATTAATTGAAAAACTAGTCTCATTTTAAAAACAAAAATTATAAATATAAAAAATATATTGTCTCTCTTTTCACAGTCTGTTGTCTAATTGATTTGAGAGCAGATAGACAGAACGTTAAGTGTTTATAATAAGTTTCCGCTAAATAGGTCTTATGTATCGAATTTTACAGATATTCCCATATTACCATCATCACCATCTAATAAAAAAATATTCTCTTTGTTTCTACTTACTGATTCATTCTCGATACGCTATTAATCGCCATGGTATGCTGATTGAGAGATGTTTTGCGAATCACTAAACTCGACGTTATATCGCGTATTACTGTAACGTGGAATAAAGTTATAACTATGACAGTAGAAAACGTCGTAAGATTACTGCGGTGTAGAATTACAGATAAATTACAAAATCGCACTGAAGCTTACTCTTAAAATAATCCTGTATTCACAAGAGCGACCGATTAAAGTCTCCAAATGGACTAAGCTCTTTGGTCCATCTCGCGGTTACCGATCATCACGTAACTGGGATTGCTGAAGCCGTCCGGCATCCCCTTTCTCAGATCGTTCTTCTGTTTCGGCATGTTCACGTAATTGTCCTGCGTGCTGATGATGGACGGCGAGTAGTCTTCCTTTTTCGAGTCCGTCGTACCCTTCGGCGCATCGTTCTCATCAGCATCGTTCAGATCTATCAGGTGAAGATTCCGCGGCGCATTGCAGTAACCGGAATCTCGATCGATCGGTCTATCGACCGTCTGGTTCTTCATCGCTTCCCTCTGCCGCGCGAACTCCGCTCTCCGTTCCTGGACGTTGATCGGCTTCAGGTAGGGATCCTCTTCCTGCTTCAGCATCGGCGACAGCTCGACCGCGTCCTCGGAGTCCGACACGGGCGACGGGAACTCAAAATGCGAGTGCTGATCCGGTCTAGGACTAAATATCCCGGACTCGTCCGGACTCGTCGGACAGCCTGGACTCATAGATAAGTACGACGAATCCGGTGCGGGTTTCGAGAACGGCGCGTTCACGTAATCGTGAGTCGGTGCTGATAGAATCGCGTGATCCGGAGCGGACATCATCGTGAGATAGTCGTTTTTCCCATCCTCCAGATTCATCGTGTTCATGTCCATATACGGTGTGTTTAGGCTGATGTAATGCTGCAATGGTGATAAAAAGTACTTTTGTTATACGCTTCTTTAAATGTGTATACTAATATACGTTTTGAGTATCAAGTTCTTGAAAATTATATGAATATAATCAGCAATTTTATTGCCAACCTCTTAAAAATTTAATTTAAGAAAATATATATTATCTGAGGTAATGTACATGAAATTTTTGAGAATAATATAATATATTAATATATTATATGAAATATATTATTTTTTTAAATTTCATGTACAATATCTCAGACAATATATATTTTCTTAAATTAAATTTTCAAGCTGGCAATTAAATTGCTGATTACATTTATATAATTTATATATTTGATTACTTTATTCTGTCGAACTGAATGTCGAAATTCTTTTTGCTGTTATTTATACTCTTCTCTTGAAGAACTATTTTATGTACATCGTACTCCATATTTTCATTCATGTTACAACTTGGATACAAAGTGTTAGTATTGTTGTAGAACGAAGATGGAAAAATAACTCACCATTTTCACAGTTTCTTCCAATAAATTTCCAATGCTGTCAACAAGATCCGCAAAACTCGGACGTAGTGATGGTTTGGCTTTCCAGCATTGTAACATTATGTTATACACGTCGCGAATAGCATACTCCGGCTGCTCCATTCTGTAGCCTTCGATTAACTTTTGATACTGCTTTTCCGCCTCCATGCCGGGATACGGCGTCTCAGCCAGAGTGAAAAATTCCCACAGCACTATGCCGAAGCTCCATATATCGGATTGCGTCGAGAAAACTCGATCTCTGATCGATTCGATGGCCATCCATTTTATGGGCACTGGACCATCGCCTTTCTTTTTGTAATTGCCATCTTTGTACATAGTCTTTGCTAGACCAAAGTCGCAAATCTTCACTATGTTATCCTCGGCAAGCAAGATATTTCTTGCTGCCAAATCTCCATGCAACACCTAGTAGAATTATACACATTATCATACATCTGATGCACAAAATATCGTGAGATGTTAAAAAAGCAAATATTTGAACATTAAACAGATGAATATTACATTGCGGATCTACAATTTTGAAGATCTAGTTCTTTATCTTGCTTGAAATTATGCAATTCTAATTTATTCCGTTTATTATTCATTCCAATTTTTCCTTTCTTCAATTTTTCATTCAATATATCGAAATTAAAGTTAACAATGATATTGTTACGATTTCTTTTGCAATTTGACATTTATCTGTGTCAAGACTTGCCTTCCTTTGACTGAGATACTCCATTCCACGTGCTACTTGAAACGCCCAAGAAAATAGATCTTTAGTGCAGATCGGTTTGAGATTTTGGTCTTTGTAGTCACCGCAGTAATTTGACCTCCATCCTGGTTGAGATGAATTACTGCTAATGCAGCCGTCTGGAGAGAAATTAATCTCTACGGAATCTGAATTTCCCGTTCCCGGTGTATAGTGCACCACCACATCACTATCTGAATTCGCAGAAAGACTGCGAGAAAAGGACAATGCCGCATATTTTATCCTGTTGTATGGGCAGAAGAGAAAAGAAGAACCTTGTTAAACCGCAGCCCCTTGCATGCACCAGTTTGTGCGTTTACTGTGCTTTACACTTAGTACATTTTTATTAACAGCACACACTTCATAAATACAGATATGATTAATTAAGAGTTAGAGTTCCTGAAATTTCTTATACAAATTAAGTTACTAATAGGAAACTTTTTGGATAGAATTTTATTTTTTAGTATAGAAATTTATTTTGTTAAAAGCATAATAATAATAGAGAATGTAAGAACATTTAATTAATAATGGAGAATGTAAGAACATTAATTCGTTAATTGTGGTCCGATTAGTATTTTTTTAGAAATTATTGATATACAAAATAAGAATATTTGCAATTAATGTGCATTGCATTTTATAAAAGCGTGATATTTGAGATGCAGACAATTTAGAATGCAGAAACATTGGAAATATGTTTTAAATATTTTATTATATTTATTAATAAAATAGGATAAGTGTGACAGTTAACAATACTGGACTGTTAGAATATGATTGACATACAAACCTGCTATTACTACTGACGCTGACAGTTCTCGCCAGTATATCCATACCGATAGTAAGATCGAGTTTTCCAGTCTTGGGATCGATTTGATTAATAAAATCATTTCTATGTCGTAAAAGGTAATTATGCAAATTTCCAAAGCGGCAATATTCGACAATCACCAACAGTTCACCTATTATAATAATTTTAGTTACTAATGCTTAATAACTATTTAATTTTATCTATTCTATTTTGATTTAAAATCACGACACATATAATTTTTCTTAAAGTGAGATATTTTAAAAGCATTTTTAAAGTATTTATTTATCTAACATTTAATTAATTTTGCGTTTTTTGGCAATACATACGTTTGGAAATATTTTTAGTGCAAGCACCAAGAAGATTGACGACGTTTAGATGCTTGCCGAGGTGCACCATAATTTTTAATTCACTCGCAAGTGCACGTACGTAAGTTGGATTAGTGGTGCGACGAACCATCTTCACGGCAACAGTAGTGACAGTTTCATTTTCGCATATTCCTTGCGCTTCCGCCTTCATTACCACACCAAATTCACCGCTTCCCAATTGTCTTCCTAAAATATAATTAATCGAAATAATTATAGTATTAAATCAGATTGTTTGATATTTTCCATATTATATAAAGCACAACTGCGCTAACCAAGTTTTAATCGTTCTCTTGGAAATTCCCACTTCTTATCATAAGGAAGTAATTCCGCTTGATCGTCAACCGTCAAATCTGGATTTAGACATTCTAAAGCACCTTCTTCAAAGTGCATAAGACCCGCTTCCATCAATTCTTTTCTCATTTTCTGCGTAATAATTCAATTTTAATTTACTTAGACTATATTCTCAATCAAATATTTTCTTAGGTAATATTAAATTTTACTTTATATATGTAATAAATAAATTCTCCATAAATTATAACAATTATGGAATATACAATTTACCTTTTCACGGCGGACTTTAATCGTGAAAAAGATCGCTAAAATTACTAGGATAAAACCCAGAATAGCTATTGAAGTAGCTAATATTATGTCAAGTTTGTGCCCTGTAAAAATTTTAAAATTTTTAATCTGCTTATTTTAGAAATGCAATTGCTTACAAAACTTACATTTTGCATTTTTCACCGTTATCTGCTGATAAGTCTCTCTTAAGCCTAACCGACTAACAGCCCGACACGAATATTTTCCGCTATCATGTTGCTTCAAATATTTGATATTCAGTTCTTGATAATTATATTTAAAAAAATATTGTTCATTTTCTTTCAGCAACACATTATCCTGAAAAATGTTAAGCAATTAAAGTATATGCATTGCGTTCAGTTTTATTATTAAAATAATTATAAATGCACATATACCTTGTACCATGTCACTTGTGGTGTCGGCATCCCTTTTGCAAAACATTGCAATATCATTGTCTTGTGACCTTCGGCGTTCTCATCGATAATTCTTGTTTTAGTTTCATTCAGATTAGTTTTGGTGAAAAATGGTGCCATCGGATCTATATGATATTGAACAAAAACAAATAAAAGATTAGTTTGGACATTTTATCAATATCAACTAGATTAAAAATTAATTTTGATTAAGACTAGTAAATTATTAATAGTAGTTTTATAATACATAAACTTTATGCTCACAAAGATATATATTTACATATACATATTATATAAATTTAAAAATTATTGTTTATTATTCAAAGTTTATTAAATTTTAAATAAAACAATAATCGTCTTTCCAAAGAAATGAATAACAAATTAAGATACTTTTAAATATATAAATAAACTGATTATACCGTTGATAATTAATTTGTAATTTGCGTAGTCAGAAAGTGGCTCTAAGGGCTCGTGAGTCAATGTGTTCATAATTTTTCCAGTACAAAAATAATCTTGTTCATCTGATCCTTCGACATTATGGAGCTTCAACGTTGATCGATAAGTAAACGGTGTTTTATGTTGCACAATCTGTAGTCTTTCTGAAAGTAACAAAAATTATAATTAATATATGTTTATTATATATTTATATGCTTAAAATAATCACCTGTTTCTACAAGTGGGTTTTCAGTTTGGTTTACCAATATGGACCATGTAAATTCATCTGTGTAATTATAAATGGATGCCGCACATGTCAATTCTACATCATCACCTATCGTCACAGGTGTTTTTGGACCAATAATGCCAAAAGCACCTAAGCCATCTAAATTTAAGGGAAGAAAAATTATTATAAATCTTTGACATATTTGTTTAAAAGTATTTTTATTCGGATGATTTGAATCTTTTTAGGAATTATAACTTATTAATCTATTTCTCGTTTTATAATATTTGTGTAATGGTGCAAATTTTATGATCAAAACGAAAATTAAACGACAATAAATAAAAATAATTTAATACTTCGCAATGACACAAAAAAAGAACTAAATTTATTTTGCAAAATGACATGAATCGATTCTATAATTAAAACAGAACAGGGATGTTTCTATTTTCAAAATTTAATTTTCTAATTGAAATTGCGGAAAAAATACAAAATAATTATAATTACAAGTTATAATAATTAGACATACAAAATAAAATATTCTTACCAGAAACAAGAACATTTTCGGTTACAAAATCACAAGAAACTACATTACAGGCCTCACATGTTATTTTCCCCGATACCTCGATAGGCATTTTTACAGTTGATTCAAATCTGAAACTAGAGCTGTAAGCTGCGATTTGCGTTACGTCCTATAAAAATAATTTTCTTGTTATACAAAGGACGAATACAAATAAAGATTTGTTTGATAGAATTATAACATGAAATTGCGTTTACCGTCAGATATATAGTTTTTGAATCCTTAAGTGATGGATAGAAAGGACATCTCAGAAAACTCCATGTTATGTTTGGAGTTGGATTAGATATTACTTCGCAATGAAATTCTGTACTTTCGCTAGGTGGATAGTATGGGTCGATACGTGTCAATAAGGAAACCGGCTTAGCTGAAATCAACAATAACGTTATACAATAGTGATATAAATAAATAGTACTTTATTATTACTTATTGTTTCAATGCATTTACTGCAGTTTTTTAAATTTAACATAAGAACATAATTTCGATACCTAAAACATCTAGGGTAAAATTCAATTTTTCGATCATGTAATCGTTTTTTGCTTCAAGTGTATAATTTCCTGTGTCCATTACGCTTAATGAGATTATTTTCAATATGGTAGCTGTTGCGCTTGTATTTATAAAATACTTTGGATTTTCTATAATTTCTTCCCCATTTGGTTTAAACCTGCAGTAAATAAAATCACAAACGATTAAATGTGATTTATTTGTATACACGCGAATAACATATAGTAATATAATTTTCTTTTAAAACTTTAAAAATTAATCTTTAAAAAATTAAAAACTTTACCATTGTAAATGCGGTTTCGGATATCCCTCGATATAAACGACCCATTGAATAAAGCTACCGCTATATGCTGGATAATATTTGTCAGTGTGTTGAGACGTAAGATTAATATATTTCACTCGAGGATCTGAAAAAATATCAATTCGCGGAAGCACAAAAATATATACATACAATATGTGTTAATTTTACATTGCGCATTGTATGATTTTTTTTAATGTGTATATTTGCTTTTACAATACTCGCATATAATCAGCCGATTGAAATTTATTCCATTGAGATTTATGGTTTCGTCGTGCATATTCTTCGATTGTATATACACACACACACACACACACACACACACACATATATATATATATATATAAAAGATAAAGAT
>VBVR01004421.1:0-14488 GCA_011638315.1 Tetramorium parvispinum
GGGGAGAAGGGGACTCCCCCGATTCACGGATGTCCCGGATCACCTGTGGCGGACTAAATACCCATGTGTTCCCATCGGACGTGCTTTGATCGTCTGCTATCGCTCGGCGCTCTGCCGCGCGGCCCGACCGCGCGAGTCGCGCAGACCCGCTCCGGTTGCTCCGCTGCCGATACATCGACGTTTTATTGACCGTATACCGTGTACCGTGACCGTGCATAAAGTCTCCGCCGTTTACGCCATCGTGGGGTTTCCCCGGACGTACCTCCTCACGGCTTTCACTCGCATCTCAGAACGCCTGCCTTCGCGTCGACTTCGAGGAAACCGATTTTGAAGACGGAGACGGCGTGGAAACATAATTGTCTTTCAGTCCCTCGAATTGTTTTCCTTCTTGTCTACGAGGAGCACGCGGAAAAAGATATAGGACACGCGGTTTACTTTTTTTTTTTCGAATTCTATCAGAGCCCGAGGCTGAGATTAACGAAAATAACTCTCTAGCGGCGAAATCAAGCCGAGCAAGAATTCCCCGTCATTTCACGCATTTCGCAGATCGATCTCGCTCGAGAAGCGACAAATCGTTCCCAAGCGCGCTCCTTCCTCGTCGTTTCATAACGTCGTAGAGCAGCAAGCCGCGCTGGAGTAACATGGCGGGTATCGCCGCGACGGCGCCGAGAGCGCATGTACTCGGCGAACGATTCGTGCGGTTAAAGATCCGTGAGCACTCCCGCCCTGGTGGCCGAGCCAACGGGGCCGACGATGTTGTCCTGTTCCCCTCGTCGCGCATCTCGCGGGATATTATCTCGCGGTAGTGAGTATCCCGGGGCGCGCGCTCATTCTCTCTCTCTCTCTTTTTCGTTCTCTCTCTCTCGTTTCATCTAGCTCGCTCTCGCTCTCTCTCTCTCTCTCTCTCTCCCTCTCTCTCGAGCGCCCTGGGACGGCTCGATGCCGCAAACGACGGCGTCCGGAAACTCGGTGTACCGGGCGCGCGTCGCGGCGGATTCTACAGTAATAATCCCACGTCGCTGCGCAGAGAGCGAGAGAGAGTTCACGGGGGTTTTCTTACGTTTCGCGCGGAACGGTACATCGCGAGATTGCGTCTTTCGCGAAACCGCGCCGTGGGAGCGCAAGAAGTTCGATGGCGTGTCGCAGAGTGACAGTCGCATGATCCGGCGTACCGAATATAGCCGAGCGCGATACAAAACGTTACGTCGCCGCGCGCTCGGCTCGGTGGGGATACGATCGCCGCCGCCGCCGCCGCCGCCGTCGTCGTCGTCGATTCCGACCAATCGCGATCGCGCTCGCATCGCGCCCCGCTGCCGTCGCCGCCGTTCGCCGCGTCGGCCGCGCTGCTTCTTTCGCTCACCCGCCCATGTAAACGCGGCGTAGTGGGGAGGGTAACCCCGGGGGCCCGGGGCGAGGGACAGGAGCGCGCGAAAGCGGAGGAGGAGAAGGCACACGGCGGGGAGGTCGCTAATATCTGGGGCTCCGGCGGCCGCGCAACTCGCGCCCTAATCGAACTCTACGAGTCGCGTACACTCCATCCCCACCGTCGCACCGGCACTTCCTCCCCTCACGCTCGTCCGCTCCTTGTTCATCCTCCCCTTTTCCTTCTCCTGCTTCTTCTCCTTCTTCTCCACCACTTCCTTGGCCTCCTGATCTCCTCGCTTGGCCGTGCGAGGGGCCACCCTTTCGCCTCACTCTCGCTCGCTCTTTTCGTCGGGAAAGTACTTGAACGAGTACCCGAGAAGCCGTAGAGACCACGTAGGACTTTGGCAAGATGGAAAATTCGTCTATTCCCAAAGTCGCGTTTCCGCACGCTGCACGATCGCCGTTACCTCCGATCGTCGCCATCTCCGTAAAGAGGATCGGCGAGGATTCTCGTGGGACAGACGATGCTTTCATACGCATACATACATACATACATACACACACAGACACACACATACATACATACATACACACACACACACGCGCGCGCGCGCGCAACACATGCAGTATTAAATTCCGACAAAATTTCCGACCGGTATCGAGAGACGCGTAGCTTCTGCGACAGGAGAATAAAATTAATTCAAATCGTACGTGAAATCTCGACGACAATCATTCCTGTCACGACGGGGATTATGCAATCATCGGCAAAAACTTGTTTGCTACGTTCCGGATACTTTAAGCTTTTCTTTCCACATACACATATACACGCTTGTTTGAATCCTGCGAAGAAGACGCACTGAACGCGATACGTCATTGTACTTAATGTCTCTCTCTTTAAAGATAAAATAAAGAGTTAATTACGTAATGCGTAAAACTCACCCCAGAGTCAATTCCTTGAGTATTTGGTGTTGTAGCTCGCTGTTGCAGATTGTGGAAAGCCTAAAAAGAAACGCAATGTCATGAATAATCTATTCTTATATTGCAGAAATACCATAAACGCATACATCTTTAAACCTACATTTTACAACCTTTAAACATACATTTTTATCGTGCCATTTTAATTTTAACATATTCATATAAACATTAATAGATTCTGTCACATATACCTATTTTCTCGAAACTTTTATATAGCCCAAATAAATTATTTACAAGGTTCGACGTACACTGTAAATAATTTGTGAAATAAAAGAAAATAAATCTAGATTGTACTGGTTATATATTCAATTGACACTATCCATTAATTTATATATTCTTTCATAGACAAATTGTTTATATCACATGTATCGAATTATAACATGTATGCACTCAGTCATAGAAAAAAAATATCGTTTGATTCAACAATATCAAGTATTACATCAAGTTCATTTACAAAAAACGATTTATGTCAAGCTCTACGTTATACTTCTTCTGCTTCTATAAAAAATATTCCACTCAGAAAAATTGCTTTCTTATGCATGAATTACATAAATATCAACATACTTGTGTTGGCAAAGTAATTGTACAGAGTGACAAAAACCACTAAAGTTCCGATTCTTTCTAGTTGACATTAGTGATATTTCATTCATTAAAATAACACATGTTCAGCACGGTTTACCTGGGACTGGCTGGTAGCCTGTGGTTGCGGTGACGCAGCAGGTGGTGGAGCTGGGGATTGAGACAAAGCACGCTGTGGTGACTGACCCGATGGAGTGACCTGATTACTTGGCGGTGGAGGCGGATTCGGTGGACCGCCTTGATTCCACCCCCTTTGTTCCGTATATAAGCTTGAGGGATGACTGGTTTGTGTCGTATAAGAGTTTATCTAAAACGATACAAGAGAACATCATGTAGAAACATTCGTTAACTTGTTTGATATTAAGACACGAGTAACGATAGCATAAAATTGCTGATCGAGAGACAAGTCGATTTACCTGATGATGCGTGTAAGGTGCGTGGGGTCTCGTAGGAGAGGAATATCGTTGGGTATATTGTTGATATTGCATGGGTGTTGGAGAACTCTGGGCTCCTGGCCCTGTGTGTAATCTCGGTGAACCCTGATAGTTTGGAAAACGTGCAAGAATTAGAGAGTCGTACATAGAGACACACAATCTTTCGGCTAGCAATAAACTTTGGCCAGATGACTCGTAACAACAATCGTAAGGCTAAGGCTTAACCTAAGTGTAATTAGTGAAAGAGCGAAGGATGGTTTACCGTCTGCGGAGGACGCTGGCTGGGTTGCGGATAAACGGGAGGCACGACCGGTGGCCTCTGCATGGGCCACGGCTGCTGATACTCGGGCCCCATTCCAGGATACGTGCCGTGAAACCGATGGACCGGGGTGGACGCCTGCAGCAACTGGTTCAACGTAGGCGTGGGACCAGTGGTCTGGGACATACCCTGGCCGGAGAGAAACCTTGGCTGGCCAGAGAAGTTGCCGGAGGTGGCGGCGTAGAGCCTCGATTCGATCTTGGCCGTAGGGTAGTGCTCCTCCATGTCGACCCGGTGGGTCCGCTCAGTGTCGTGCATCAAGTGTTTACCATGGTAGTCGAGCTGCTTGCCGGGAAAGTCGGCGTGCTTGGCGACGTATTCCGGGAGCTGCTTGCCGGGCGGATAGTCGGCGAGCGACTTGGTCGCGGCGGCGAACTCGCCGCCGGATTTGTTGTTGCTGTACTCGTCCGCGTAGTCGCGTACCAGGTTTGGCGCGAACGGGTGGCCCGGGTGGCCGGGATGGCCGGGCGCGTCGTGCGGCTCCGGCTTGCCGACGGGCTCCTGGGCCGGCTGGCCGGCCTCGCGCGGCGATTTTACCTCACCGCCGGCAGGGTGTCCGCCAATGTCCTCGCGGTATTGACTCATCTCGTAGCCCGTCGTGTCCCCGCCGCGATTCACATATTTAAGCAGCTGGGCCGCGCCCCGGGACACTTTATCGTCCGGCTCGGAATCCAGCTGCTGCTTCGCACTAGCACTCGCACTATTCCCACCGACTTGCGTACGCTTCTGTGCGCATTTCACGGACTCGTTCAGCTTCACATCGTTTTGTTGGCTCTCGGCTTGCGTCGCAGCCATGTTCTCCTCTCCTCACGGAGCCATCGTCGTTTTCGTAAACTGGCCAATCGCGGGACCTCGTGCGCGCCTCGCTACGGGGTCCAAGTACTACGTACTCGAAATCGAAATACCGATTAGTCGAACGGCTCGCGTCGCGGCTAACACCTCGCGGCACATCCTCGATC
Organism: Tetramorium parvispinum; assembly: GCA_011638315.1. Lineage (NCBI taxonomy): Eukaryota > Metazoa > Arthropoda > Insecta > Hymenoptera > Formicidae > Tetramorium > Tetramorium parvispinum. Next base: position 4,632 of record VBVR01004421.1, read on the forward strand.
GCCCGTCCGTCGACTAAGCGGCGCGCCAGGAAAAATCACTTCCTGGCGCCTTCAAAGTGGAGGGAACCAAAAAAAACTCATATGCGAACGTCAAAAGCAGCGTCGCATGGCGTACGCCATCTTGCGGCCGTGGGACGCAACCGCCTACCTTCAGGCCGCCGTTTCCAACGCGTCGCCGATCGCCCCGTTTCCGTTCAAGCCCCCGCAAGCCCCGTTTACATCGCCCCCGTTCCTTTCCCTTCTCTTTCCCCAAGTTCTACCTCTCCCTCCCTCCCTCACTCTCTCTCTCTCTTGGAGGACATTCGAATCGATCTCCGACAAATTATGACACTCGTCGGAGCTCTGTCGATCGATTTTCCAACCGCTAATAATTACAATGCATTCGCGCCCGCGGTTCGTCGATCTGCTACTCGTCTAATCGCGTTTTAATCGCGCGCTGTCATCCTCTCTCCCTCCCTCTCTCTCTCTCTCTCGCCGTCTCTCCACGGCTCGTTTCCTTCTTTTCCCTCCTCGGAGCCTCGCTGCGCGTTTATCGCTCGCTTTAAATCGATAGAGAGGCTGCGGAGAAAAAAACGCCACTGGACGGAACAAACTTACGATAAATTGTTATTTCCGAGTCCGCGAGAATTTCGAAATCGACGGGACGTCGAGATTCGAGCGAAACGCGACTCGCAGATCCCGTCGCCGATTTATCCGTGATATTCAAACGATAAGATTGCCCCCGGTGCGGCTTTCGACACCTTAGAGTGAAACGGACGGTCCGGGCCGCGCGTAGGGAGGGAGAAGGATGCCGCGGACGGAGTGCAGAGGGTGCACGAGCGGGGGGAGCCCTCTGATTTCGGCCGCGTGTTTACATCGTGAAGTTATCGCCGAGCGGTTATCGACGGGACGGGCCGCGCGATAGCGGCCATTTGCATTCGCGCGGACGGGACTGCGGTCCGAATGGAGAGCGTGCCGTCGCGGCTGCGGAGCGCGTCCTAGCGTGCAACGGCGACCTGCTGCCCCCGCGCTGCCGAGCCCCCGTCGTTCGCGACAATGGCGAGGTCGAGCAGTGACGTCGCGAGGATCGTGTGCGCGAATACGGTTCAGGAGAACGAGAGGAGACTGCGTCAGGCGCGAATTAAGAATCAGGTACTGCTGCCCTCCCTCCCCTTCCCTCCTCTCGCTCGTGCTGGCTGTTTCGTCCGCAGAGACCGTCTGCACTTCGTTTCTGTCCTATTTACCTCTCGCTCCCTTGCGCCATACGCTCGTCTTAGCTCGCGTGTCACCGTTTCTTTCACCGCTCTTCTTTCAGGGCAAGAGCCGAGTTAGGCAGGACCTGAGCAAACTGTTTGGCAAACTCAACCAGGCGGTGGAAGCGAGCTCGCTGAAGTCTTCGGACAAGTTGAGCCTGTCGTACAACAAGAGCGTGAGTTTCGTTCCAGCTGCTAATGTTTGTGTTACAAACGACGAGATGTACAGTTTCGTATGTCTCTCAAGGTTTCGAGATGCTGGTACGGCCCGGTGCTGGAATTTCCGCCTGGATCCTGGTGGGGCATACGCATGGACTGCTCCAGGGACGGGATGCACGAGCCCTTCGACGTCGACATACACGAGGGGCCGTTCGGCGTGATTTCCGTGTGCACCTCGCATGCCAATGTGAACGAGGACGTGGACCTCGGTGATTATCTGACGCTTACGGGCCAAGTGTATCACGGGGAACGATCCAGCTCGGATCCGTTCATTCGCAACTACAAGAATCAGATACCGTTGAGATTAATAAGGAGTTACAATCTGCAAAACAATATCGCGCCTAATACAGGGTACAGGTACGACGGGCTGTACATAGTCATAAGCTGCTGGATCGGCATGGCTCCGGACGGAACCAAGTACAACAAGTTCGCCCTGATGCGTCACGCTGATCAGGAACCACCCAGCTGGCACAGCAGAGGCTCGGAAGAGCTGTCTTCTATGCGCCGTTACATCCCGTCGACCAAGTCGAGCCGTCCAAATACGTATGACTTGAGAAAATGTCCGAATAACGTCGGTGTCACGAGTCGGAAGCGGAAGCTTAGTCATGGAGACAGTCGCGAGAGTCTGTCGGTCGCGAAAACGATACCGTCGATCGACGCCAGCAAACGACCAGCACCCGAGAGTTCCATCGTCATGCGTCACGTCTTCAAGAAACTACCGAGTAACGCGGAAAGCGCGATATCAACCACCGTACCTGATCAAAAGTTGCTGTGCCTTGGTGCGTCGGCTACTAAAACACACAGTACAAACATCTCGATACGCATGGGCCTGTACGAGTCGTCGCACAGCTCGCAGGACGCGAAGAAGAGCGTCTCGACGATGTTGCAGAAGCCATCCAAGCCGCCCGACAGTGCTGTCCGTTCGGTGCTGGACGTGGAGGGTAGTCGCTTGACACCCAAGGAGGACAGTAAGCCTATCGAGAGGACGGATGCGGATAAGACGCGAGTTAATCCTCGGCCGAGCGAGAACCTATCCTATAACGGGCACGTCGCGAACGCATCTCCATTGAATAAACGTAGAGAAAACCTGTCGTCGGAGGTTGTGCACTCGCCGAAGCATTCGTACTCTGTGTCTTCGTCGCTAAATAGCCTCAAGAATGATGCAAGTATCACGATTGAACATAAGGAACAACTTCAAAATGCTCAACAAGATGTACAGAATTTGAGTATCGATAATATTGTCAACGAATCGGCACAGAAATCGAGTCCTACTGACAAACCATCGAGAAACTCGGTCGCGACGAATGAAAGAATCTCTGAATGTCACGACTCTTTGGACACCCCGAGCGAATCGCTCTGTGCGCAAAGCATCAACTCCTTAGATTCTTTGACCCCGGACAAGATTTTAAACTTAATTAATAAGGAGATTCATCATCCTCTGTCCAAGTTACTCATCGGAAATGTGATAGGGCTGACGCTCGAGGAATGCGCGATGTTGAATGCGTCGGAAAGAGAAACAACTCCGGAGACCAAGAGCAAGAGGCACGTGTCGACGAGGGCAAATCTTCGGAAAAAACATAAAGGAGCGGACAACATAAAAGAGAACGTTGCATGCCTGGACAACAGAAGGTATTGTAAATATTCCAAGTCTGAAAGATTATTTTGGAAAATGACAAAACAGACAGATGGAGAAAAGTTTGACAAGTTGTTACCCGGAGTGGATCACCAATCCTCCTGTAATAACGCGGACCAGAAACGTAACAGCAACGTCCGGAGAAGCGATCGGAGTGGCGTGACCAAGGAGAACAATGAGTACTTATCGCCGTTTCGCGTACAGACTTCGCTCCAGACTATCGCGCATCACACTCGCAGCTCGTACGACATAAAGACTCGTCTGAGGGCTGACAAAGGCGCGGTATTGGGAAAGCCGAATTTTCCTAATTCTCCGATCAAGAAGAGCAAGTACAAGAAGCGAGACAGGGAAATTGCAAATTTGTCGATAGACGCCAATTTCGGTCCGGCGACGCGCGGACCGAGAAACAGGAGATTACGATGCAGAAATAACGCGTACGCGAAATGTTGCAGTACCTTCAATACCGTAATATATTCACCCAATAAGCGATGCAAGTCCAGTTTCGAACGGAAGAGCAAACTGACCAAAGTCAGTCGTCAACGCGCCGGAGAGAGACAAACCAAGGACAAGTATAGGATGTCCAATGCCGTACATGCGAACGGCAAAAACATTAACAATTCGATCGGCAAGCAGAAAAATCTCAGAAGTAATCCTAGTAACGATAATGAAAATCGCAACAGTCATAACAACAATAACAACAACAACGCCAGCAACAGGAAGAAAGAGATTGAAACTGTGACGACCGACCACAACGTCACAAACACCTCATTCGACAGGACCCTTCGAAAGAAATTGACACGGACAATCCCCCTGTCGCATCCCCATACCGCTCAAACGTCGCGATTACACTGCTTTCGCAAGAAACAGGACGAAAAACCTAGCACGATGGACGCGACGACGCAGTGCAGACTTATCTCTGATAATCCGGAAGTTTACGTTATCGGACAATTAAACGATCAGAGAGCTATCGTGAAGATGGAGTGGGATAAATTGAAGAAACTGAGGGAATCCGCGTTGGACATATCTGATCAAGGGTCCCAGGTTTATCAAACGTCGCGAGTCTGCGCTGCCTCCACACTCACGGAAGATGACGTGAGTCGCAGAAGCGACGAGGACTCTCCACAGGATAGAGCGTCGGCCTTTGTGCCGGTGAACGCGTTCGACAGCGATCTACGGATAGCACGACTCAGATCGATCGGCTTCAAACCCATAATTAAGCCGCGATCTCCGTTGATCGCCCACGACTTGGAGATCATTCAAAATGCGCTCGTGACCACAAGCAAAGTGACGAAGCGCGACGTCGCCGAGGAGTATCACAAGTATGCGAATAACGAGGATAACAACACAGTCGTTTACATGGATGATGAATTGCAATATCAAGATATCGAGGAGGAAGAGGATGATGAGGATGATGAAGACGACGACGACGATGATGACGATGATAATGAGAAGAGATTAGCTGCGAGTATGCCGATGAAGTCTACATTAAAAAGAGTACAGTCGAAAACCGGTAACAGGTTGCCGGAGACGTTACCTTCGCGCGAAAACTTGGAATCTCCTTGGCACGGTTGGAAGAAGATTGTGACGAAGAATAGATCGTACTGGATCGGTTGGTAGTCGATGGTAGATTTGTAGCGTATCGGTGAACTCAAAGAGGGATGGTGCTTTTTCGCTCTTGCGATTAGAAAAATGAATCGTTTTATCCAAACGTGTACAATATTATATCTTTATTTTTTTTGCCAAAAAGTAAAGGCTGTTAATAACATTCTAAATTATTCTTCTAACAATAATAATACGGTATTCGAGTTGACTAACATATTTTTAAGAAAAAAAGCATCGACAGATTACTGTATAATTAAAATTTCTTATTATATATATACATATAAATTATTCTATATATATATATATATATATATGTATATTTTCTATATGTGAGGTATTATTAACAGATGTTTTAATATGTAAATAAATAATGTTCTATTCATGTAGTTGTGTCTTATCTTTATTACGAGATGTAATAGGACAATAAAATTTGTTTACAGATTTACACGTTCACCTCGTTCTTAAACGGCGACAAAAGATTTCGGCACAACGTGTTGTCATATAAAATAGATCTTTGTCAACTCCGATCGTCTCTTATGCTTTTAAAAAAAATAGGATTATACACAGTTGTACACATAAGACACCGAATACCAAATGTTTATTCATATCTGACGCGATGCTAATAGATCGTCCTTTTCTTGCGTATATATATATATATATTTTTTTTTATATCGAAAGGCTTTCGTCGAGAAGGAAAACTCATCAACTTGTTCGCATTTTCAGATCTAATTTCGGTGATGTGTGTATATATATACACACACACACACACACATATATACGAATTTCGTAAGAGACCAAAGAGTTGCGGAGAAGGAACAGTTTTGCGGTAAGGACTTTTAGAGAAGGACGCAAATATTCCTGTGGCTCGCGCGAGTGGCTTCCTATGAGTATGGATGCGAGATTGCAAAAGTCAAGGTTTGTTAAATACAAACGCGTAAAATTAAATACAGATAGAAAAGTGTAAACAAGTGTCGTCGCTCACATATGAACTGTACCCCGAGGAGATGCGGTATCTCGCGTGAAATTAAGTACTATACAGTACCATACAGTTACTGTTACTTATCCGTTATGAAGAGTAAGCATTATCGTGCAGTTAATATCTCTTTGCAGTGTCGTAGAGCCACGGGTGTACAGATAACACTGCCTCAAACACGTCAGCATAGTAAAATAAATATCTCTATACTATTTCTTTACTCGTATGTTATAACATAATACATATATTAACATGGATGTAACATTATGGAACTATTATACTGAAACGCAATACATTCTTACGCCCCGCGCGATCTTTTTTTTCTCTTTTATTCTTTTTTTTTTCTTTTTGCGAGACCGGTTTTAATTAAATTCGCTTTGCGCGAATCGCTTAATATATCGCTTTTCTCTCGCATTTTTCCATCCTCTCTCGAAAGCAGATCTCTAGAGGTTCATGGAAGTCTCGCGTTGTAACATAACGTTTGTCGATACGATTCTCGAGCGTAAATCACACTTCCCCGAAACGTGTCCTTATTGAAATTCATCGTCGCTGCTCAGCAACATCGTTTTCTCGTTATAATTTTGTGAAATCGTGGCGACGCGCTGGTGAGAGATGTTTCGCCTTTGCGGTGGTGGTACCGGCATGTTTTGCGGATCGTCCGGATCAAAGCTGGATACTCGCATACCACGCTGTCCTTTCGGGCCCCCTAATTGTTATACATTACAGTGAGCAAACACACGAGATATACGTATATCCATTGACCAATAAATGCGCCAAAATTGACCGCACGTAAATGCACAGCATACGCGCGCTCGCTCTTTATATTCAATTAAACATGATCATAAAATTTTGTGACCGAATACGATTAATCTTCTCCGAAATGTCACATTTACATCTCGAACGTTCTTGCTCTGCGTTTGCGAAATCGAAAATCTGATATAATTCCGGCGAGTTCAGTTTTCTACACCAAAAAGACCACTTATATAATATTCTTTTCCCAATATTCAAATTCTGAACTTGATGGAATTTTGATCGTATCGAGTTCTGCATGAAAAGTGTAACGCATAAAAAGAAAGTGGAACAAATCATTTTGACTGAATCGTATCAACTGCGAATAGCGAGTATTAAGATTTGGTCAGAGCAATAAAGTTCGAATTCTTACACGTATACACGTAATACGAAGGTGCAAAAGAAAAAAATAAAAAATATATATTATATTAATGCGACATAATCGTAACGATTCATGCAAATTATTATTAATGTAAAAAAAAATAAAATGATCGCAAGCAGCTAGGATTGTGATAATTTTGCCACTGTAAATGTATGCTGTATTGTTGGGAAAGAGGTTATAATGTGCTTTACATGCTCGGCCATTTCATACCGTATATTCGCATGCTACATATGGTACCATATGGTAGGAATATAAAATAAAAGCAATAAAGTCGAGTTGACAATTAAATATTGTTATAGAAAAACAAAAAAAAAACAAAAAATCATGATATATTAATTAATACTTAAATATTCTTTACATTATTATAGAGCAACACTATAGAATACGCCACTCTTTCCCTCGCCCCTCTTTTTTTTCTTTATCCTAAATGCTCCTCTTATGTTAAGTGCTTAACTTCTATCTTACAGCAGAGCTTGTTAATCGCAAAATAGATAGGTCTTATTTATATATAATATATATAATACGTATATATCGATGGTATATTAAGTACAACCCTTATTTTGTAATTTCAGCGGAGAAATTCATTTACATTGCCCCCCTGCGGACAGATACCGATCTCTAAGGCATTGTGTAATTCCGTAAGCAAAGTATAGTGCTGTATCATATATCTTTCGATCCTCATTTAAAGTCGCGCATAAAGCTCGATGTCCAATTTCTTGAAATTAAAAAAGTGACGCCTCACTGTGTCATAGCTTTTCGTACGGCAAGTTGGTATTAACGTCTGAAAAACAGCAAACAAAAGTGCCTTCAAAGTAATTGTCTGAATCTAGTAAACCGGCATATATTAAAGAAAACTTGTAATTAATCTTTTATAACAAGTAAAACGATAAATATCATATTAGTGGACTCTCTTCGAAAGCAAATTTTCTATGCTACCCGTGATTTTGAATTTGCTTAAAATTTGCGTGAAATTCGCTATACACACACAACACACATATATATGTGAGTGGATGATATATTAATAATAATATATCGGTGCTTGCATTGTGCAGCAGTGAAGTGTCAAGAAAGAGTGAACAAGTGAAATATAAATTATATACAAAAGCGCCAAAGCCTTTAATGGAAGCGTTTGCAATCTCGGATATGAAATGTGTATCTTGTGCAACTATTGGCGTTATTGGCATTACATGTCGGATAATCTTGCTCTATAATTAGAACATTCATAATCTTATTTTAACGTGACATTTTCTTACGAATGCATGAAAAAAAAAAATTTCTGTATGAGACAACACACGTAAAAACTTAAATAAATGAGATGAATGTTTATCGCATACTATGTCATGCTGTATGAATATTGAGCAATAAATATTCAATTTCAACATCAATAAAAATAAATAGAAAGTATAAACACTAGTAAATAATTATATAGCAATGCATAAAAGAAAATGAAAAAGTCATACGAAAGTGATACATACCTGCGCTATATTGAGTATATTGTTGATATTGTGGATGGAAATTATGGATGGCATCGGTCATAATGTCTTTTGGGTTCATTGTTTCCTATAAAATATTGGCGAATAGAGTATTAAATTAACGAAAAAAAATAGAGTATTTCTTCATAAAAAATTTCAAAATATTTTATACGTACTTTTAAACTGCTACTAATACTTTGCATCGTCACGCTTCTACCCCTGGAATCAGTAACGCAGCCAACTGCGTATACCTGATACGGAAACGCGTAACGTAGAGCTATAGCAGCGAATAACATCTCGATACAAATGAGGAAATTTTGGTAACCGGCGGAGACTGTACCAGCGCTAGTTGATTGACCCAGACTGTTTATAACGGGCGAAATGACATTCGCTTTCTCCAAAATGGCAAGCAAGACGCCTGCGTTAGGAAAGTGTATCGCAATTAGTATTTTTAACTTGACATATATTTTTAAAAGTACTTAATTTCAGATATTACCTTGCCAGAATGACAAGAAGATGACGCTCTTCACTGTACAAAACTTGAGCACAGGTTCGAACGGCGTCAGTAGATCTCTCGTGGCAAAGTAGAAGAGAAACAGCCCATAAAGCGCAAGCGACACGCTGATATTGTAAATTATCGTGATGTAAATGTAACCACCGTCGGGTGACCAGTCTCCGTCTCTGTAATGACCGAAGGCTTGCAGGAATATGATGACAAACGCCATCACCGGTTTAACCAGGCAGAACTGCAGGGTGGCTTGCTTGCAGAATCTCAGGAAGCCGATGGTGTAGGTCTTCCCGACCAGGCAACAAGTGCCATACAGGCAACTGGAGCGTATCGGCTTGCCCCTGATCTCGGACATGATGTTGCCCTCTCCACCTAGGTACTCGTAGCACAGCGACAGAAAGTTATATATAACAAACGCCTCATAACAGTCCCGCACCGTGAAGAAATAAACGTAGTAGCTCTCGCTGTTGAAGAACAGCAGGGAGATCCAGGAGTAGATGGCGTAGATGGGGACGATAAACAAAATTCGCACGATCCATCTCTGCTCCGTGGGATTCGTGTACCACCTAAGATGTTGATAGATCTGCAAAGCGGAGAAGAATAGAGAGGTGACGCTAATAAATGTAGCTCGTCGTCTCTTCGGCATATCCCACCGACGGTCTCGTACCTGTTGGCAAGTAAGGAAAAGCGCCACGGACACGAACACACCGGCGATGACCTGAGCCGCGCGGGTCTGCAGGAAGATTGGCGTGCCTTCCTTGGGGAGATCCGCCGCCAAGTCGATGACGTCGGTGGTCGTTGACATCTTGTCAAGTGGATTCACGTATGTGGCGTGCGTCCCTGTGACCCCGACACCATTCATATGTCAACCTGCTGGTGGGCACACAACGCGCGTAAGCGAGAAATTATTTCTAGGACAACGGGAGACGTATGACGTGTTTTCCGCGTCGTCGCCGTCACGACGTACGACGCGCGGGGATCATCGCGGTCGCGTAATTACGCGAGAGCGCGAGGACGCCCGGGGGGGAGGACGCACGGGGGGAGGGG
>VBVR01004422.1:0-14462 GCA_011638315.1 Tetramorium parvispinum
GAATATATGTATTTAACGAAATGAGCCAATAAAAAATTGCATCCTGATAATATTTAGTAATTAAATATCTTTCTCAATGTGCAAATTAGTCATTCATATTTAATCGTATGCGTTGTAAGTACGAATGTGCAATTGGCGAGATTCTCAGGACGATCGTTTGACGATCGAATCCCGCGGAACGAGCACTTCGTTATTTTCCGCGATCATTTTCCTCGATCGATGAATATCGAAGCGACGAGCGGGAACTTCACGCGGAGGGATGGGGGCCGGCAAGGAAGGGGGTAGGCCAGGCAGCTAGCCAGTTACAGGAAGAGAGTTCCGTCTCTCGAATAGAAGGAATAGGTAAGGCCACGTACGTGGAAGTCGAGTCAAGGCGGGTCGAGTAAGCACGAACGAGCGAAAGACAGCGTCGTAATCACATTACCGTGATTTTTTCGCGGCGACCGGCTATTAATTCCGCGGATGTACATGTATGCGCGGCCGCGCCGAAGAGGAGAAGAAGGAGAAACATAGGATAAGAACCAGAGAGAGAAAGAGAGAGAGAATCAGGGAGAAGGAGGAAAAGGGAAAGAAAGGTGTAAAGGGGATGGGAAGGGCGAAGGGAGCTGGTGAGAAGAAGAAGAAGAAGAAGAAGAAGAAGGAGGAGAAGAAGAAGAAGAAGAAGAAGAAGACGCGAAGGAAACTGGAGAGGAGGATGAGAAGGAGGAGGAGGCGAAGAGAAGACGAAGACCTGCCGGGTATAGGCCTGGGACCCCACCTAAGCATCTGCGAGCGCGGCCCCTAAGCATCGGTGTGCGGGTGTGGCGAATACGTGCCGGGGTCGACGGGTCGGACCCCGATGGACCCCTGGACCTCTTGGAACCTAGATCTTCGTGCCCGTGAACGCACGCAGTACCGTACACACACGGACGGAGCGCACGAGTGCGCGCGCGCGCGAGAGGTACGGACGGGCCGAGCACACGCACGCCCGAGCGGGTGGAGGATGAGCGCGAATAGGCATAGGCGTGGGAGAGTTCATTCAGCGGAGATACTATCGCCGATTTTATTTCTAGGCGGATATATCCGTGCCCGTTAACCGACGCCGAAGAGGGTGGGTGGCGGATCGCGGGGAACGGGGGGAACGGCCCGAACGGAACGCGCGCTCGTAAAGGATGTGCGCGCGCGCGCGATCCATCGCGGCGCGGCCGGTGCCGCATCGGCTGCAGGATTTAAATTAGAGAGATAATTTTCTATTAGTTGCGCGTGATAAACGCGCCGTTGTTGTTTCTTTCGACGGCATGATACCGCGCCGCCGCACTCTCCCGGAGTCTTTTTACGGTGCCGTATCGAGAGAATGCCCGAGGGTCACCGCGTCGATCCGTGGGCGAAGAATTAAATCCTTCCCCGCAGTACCGTGCGACGGACGATTAGACACCTGTTGTAAACAATCACCTATAATTCAGTGCGATTACGTGTACCTTGTTAACAATAAATTTTCTATGACTAAACACACAAAGTTTCGATACTTTTTACGTCTCGTTAAATATGTCTCTTTAAATGGCAAATATAAAGTGAAATCAAAATGCACAACTTATAGTTTATGTTATAGAATTGTTAATTGAACACTAATATACGTTAACTTATGCATTACGAGCGTTCGACTCTCAAAACTAATTTTATTGTAACTTATTTAAATTTTAAATCATAATACAAAAAATACGATAAAATTTAGATAAATTGATAAAATCATCGACATTGAATATATATTTTTAGAAAATGTAAAATGCAAAATTTCTGAAAAAGAGATATATTATGACATAAGTTATCTATAAGTTTTAGATTCAATTACTTAAATTATAATAACTGTGTCGCTGATTCAAAGTGAAACCAAAATGCACAACTTATATTATAACTTATGTTAAAAAATTGTTAATTGAACACTAATATAAGTTAATTCATGCATTACGAGCTGCGTTTAACTCTAATTTTATTGTAACTTGTTTAAATTTGAAATTATAATATATAAAAACACTCTAAAAATGTAGATAAATTGATTAAACCATCGATATTAAATTAACACAGAAAAATAGATTTTAATAATTCTAATTAAAAACCTGCAAGAGAGTGTTATTTACATATCTTTAATAAATTCTAGATCACACACAGTTAATAATTTATAATTTAATAATTCTAAATCATGTTGAAGTGTCAAAGACAAGTTGAATTAAACCTAACTCAAGAGAGAAATATATTTCGCAAAATTTTGACAAATAATAATATTCTAGTGTTAAAAATTGGAAACCACTCGCATATGGAATCTTTCCCTTCTTCGTAGTGCCGGAAGAAATCGTGACTCAGGTGTGATTCGCCATCGGGATAAACTATCATTGCAATATTTAACAATGAGAAAAGACCCGACGCATTCTTACTCGTGGCAAGCACGATCTCTCACATTACGCAATAACACGCAAGAGAGTATCCCTTTCGGAATCGAATGCGTTTCACGAAGTCCTGATTTAACGATTTCCACGTCGCTCGCGGGCGACCGATCATCATACGTATAATCGATAATACGCAACCGCGGCACCGCGCCGTTGCGCCGTGGAAACACAATAACCCGCAGCGGCGACCGCGTCGTCGCTGCGCGGCGACGTGGAAAACGGCAGGGCAGGAAAGAGCAACGCCGGCAAAACGCGAACGCCGGCATTGCGTTTCTCGCACTGCATCAATCCGCACGATTCCACCTAAATTACGCGTAGGTACGCGAGAACGTATGCACGCGGTTGGCGGGGCATCTATTGTCCGCGGCGGGTCTCACGCGGCCGCCGCGCTTTTTGCAGCCGGACGAAACATTCGCGGTCGCCGCGCGGCGACCGGCGCGGCGCCCTTACGTCTCTCGGACTCTTAATAGTATTGGAATTGCTAGTTAGACGCATAATCGAGTTACGACTTTTACCGCGAGTGATGAAGGTAGATGGCCGCGGCGTGTTCGCATCCCCGATCATGCGAACGCTCGCCAGCTAATGAAAACGAAACTCCCTCCCCCTTGCGTTTGCCTTCCGCGGGGAAGACGCGGCTCTCGCCGCCGTTCCTCCTCTCCTCCGCGTCGCTGCTTCGTTTCCTCACGGACGGCTACTGTGAGAAGCTATTCGTTCTCCCCTGCAATTTTCCGCCTGCCACTTGCGCGCGCGGCGCGGCGCGGTGCCACTCCACCCGCGATACGCGTTAACCGATTAATCGAGCTGTGTTGATTCAAGTCTTAACTCCGAAAACAAATATCTCCCTCTCTCTCTCTCCCTGCGAAAAGTTAGCGGCAGACATCGAGTACCGTTAGTCTTGACGATTCCAAGTGTTTACTCTTCGTTGCGCGCGTGGGGTGCATGCAACGCCCTAGAAATCTTAAAGTTTTTCAATTTTAATGCTGCCTTCCTCAAAATTGCCTGCACAGAAAAAAATATTTGTCATTTGCAAGATATTTTTTTTTTTTTAGTCCTAATAAATGTTGTTTTCAGTATTTGCAAGAAAATTATTTTTCTATTTTTAAATATTACATCTATTAACATTACAGAAATATTTAATTATACTTAATATTTATTTTAATTTAAGCATTTCAAGTAATAATTTTACTTGCTTTTAGTCATTTTTTTTAGTATAACTTTCAAAAACTAATTGTCATAGATGGTATGAAACTCGACTATTCTGTTTATAAATGCATAATATAAGAATTGATTAACATAATAGAATGATAATAAAAAAATTTATTTAAAAAAGTCCTTTTTTAATTATCTAATTATCGTGATATTTTCTACACCTCAATTAATTTTAACACAAAAATTAAAGCAACGACCAGTATGATTATCGTAAGAAATTGAGCATCACGATTGGTCGATTCGACCGGTTACGGTTACGGACAGCCGAATTGAATAATGTGATTGGTCGAAATCTTATGATTACGGTTACGGAAATGTACGTGTGATGGCCTTGATTCGAAGATCACTGGCAACATTTAGAGGATACAAACGAAGGTAAAACATTCGATAATGAAATCTAGAAAATCTCATCTGCGTGAATAAGAATAGCGGAACAACTATACAATGTACATTGGCAACGTGTTTTCTTCCTCAATCGTTATCGAGCGCATTGTCGGAAAAAGGGCCTCACGCCGCTCGTGAGGCGCGTAAAAGTGCAGCCGTCAACCACGATACCGATTCGTTAGAATATAAGCAATGTAAGCGATCTTTCACCTCTCCGCGAGAATCATGGCACGTCGGTGGAGCGACATGACGGCGAAGGATATCGCGCGCGACTCTTTGTGGCGGCTCCTCGCGTGGAACGCGTCCGTTCTTCTCGCGCGCACCACCACTCCAGAAAAAGAGGAAAGAGAAAAAAAGGCCGACGAGCGACACCGATCGTAGTCGAGCATTGGACAATGCTTCATTAGAGCATTGTCGGTGCACAATATCACACAATTAGCCCGCTCGGCCGTTCCAGGCTTTTAAAAGGTCTCGCACGCAGGCGATCCTCGGGCATCTCACTACCACGATCAGACGATCGGGGCATCGATCGGCGCGATCCCCTCGATCGGCCGGTTACGTGGCGGCATTATATGCCGGGCATAATGCTCTTCTTTATGCCCGCGCCTCTTACCGCTAAAACGTCCGTGGCGGCTCTCGGGCGTCTTGCATCTCGCGCGCGAGGCTGTTTTAAATCTAAAACAACATACTGTAAAATTACCGATTTCTTACCTCTGATTTACAATGCAGAGACACTGAGCTACATTTGCAGCGCGATTTTTGTTTCCGAGACTTTTGTAGCGTGACAAAAAATGGGCCGTGTCCGAAATATATGCGACAAATGCATCGTGATCAGCGGCGCAATTATTTGTTTTGTTATTATTTTCACGAAAACAATCCGTCAAGATCCGCAAGACACGACAAAAGCTTAATTTCCTGTAGCTTTCTTTGCGCTATTGCGCGATAATTTTTTGAAATGGCCCGCTTAAACACTATTGGTCAATTCCACAATCCTACAATGAGACGAATATCGCGCTACAAATGTAGCTCAATGTCTCTGCATTGTAAATCAGGGTAGAGACCCTCTAATTAGACTCACGAAATAGTCGTCAAGGTTAGGGTTAAGTTAGGTTGACGCCATTTTTCAGCTAACAAAGGCTGTGGTCAATTTGACGCTACAAATGCTTCGAAGCATTTGTAGCATCAAGTCGACCGTAGCCAAAGTTAGAATGAAACGAACATACTTTATCTCGTTCTAACTTATTGCATTGGTGTAGCAGTGCTGAAAAATGGCGGCACCAATCAAAACTGGGGACATTGTTTCGTGACTCTGATTAGAGGGTCTCTAAATCAGGAGTTGTCCGTTGTATTTCCGACATTTTCGAGGAAACGACAATCCGACCGACAAGTAATGCGTAGAATTATCGATTTATAAATTTTAATATTAAATATTTATGTTTATCTTGCAGCCGACTAATTGAACCATGTACTTGTCTCTAATTCTAATAGATATTCGAGAGAGGATTGAAGATGCGTATAATTTCCCGCGATTGGATACCTGGGGAAAAACTCTTCCAACTTCGTTTCAAGCAGCTCAAGTTCCGCATCGTATACGTGCGTCGCGTGAGATTAGGAGGAGCGTCAATTCGTCACGGTGATTGGAGAACGCTCGGGTCTTGCTGCCTCATCATCGGCTTCCACAAAGCCGGCGAGCGGCGCGCGATTTTTACGGCGCGGAGTCGTGCGAACGGGCCGATTTTGATCTCAAACCGAAGCGCAGCCACGATCCCTCGTGTACGAGACAAGAAGGAAAGACTTTTGATAGTGCGAGGAATCCTCCCGCGGAATCGTCCCGTTATAGCGAGCGACGCGCCTCAGATATATCTACGCGCCGATAGCGCCGATCGTGTAATAACTCTCGCGTAATTAGGCAATGGCTCGAAGTGCGCATTAATCACCATCGAATTGATTTGTTGCCACGTTAAGAGGTGACTCTTTCGTGGGAGAGAGGTGGACGGCCCGCGAATGTGGAGAAGCGGAATCACAAAATTGGTACATGGAAAAAACAACCACTGCAATTGGATTAACATGACACACAGAAAAATCTATACTACTTACGAGTAAATATACTTTTTTAGAATTTTTTTCAGTGCTGTTATAATATCTAAGTGTCTCTAGTTATTATAACTATAGCATGGTTACATTGAAAAAAAATATGGTTACTTGCGGACCTAACCACAATTTTATAGTATTTCTAATAATAATTATGGTTAACATAGTGATGCATATAGTTAAGTTAATCATATTTATATTGTTAGAAATATTCTAAAATTATGGTTGAGGCCAAAAGTAACTATATTTTTCTCTCAGTGTAGATGAACGTAACATGTATAATTCATAAAATTGAACATAATTTCTGATTATTATAATTAAATATCCTAGTACACAACCAGAATGCAATCATATTAATTTGGTTACTTACACTAGAATATGTGTAATCAAACTTGAATACTTGTCTTCACCAGAAACACGTTACCAAACTTGTCAAAATTAACTTAAAAGTATGGATCGTTCATTCTTCACGAGACACTCTGGTTAATATATCCAGATTTCTGATTGATCCAACCAAACGTTTTTTCTGTGTAGGGGAGAATCGTACGTTCGATGTAATAAACCAATTCTCCTTTCTTCGCCGCGCTTCTCCACCTACTTATTCAACTCTCATTCCGGGAAGATCGTCCAAGCGGGTTGCTCGCAACCCTTTCCCTAATTGGACCGCATTCCACGCGGAGGGCCCCTCGCCACGAGTATGCATGTATGCTTTACCGGAATTTTCATTAGCGCGGCACTCTGCGTCGTCGTGACGGAAGGTCCTCGATACGTGGTGTACCTACGCCGCGCCGGTAAGACCGATACGCGCGGCCGTGGCCGTAAGTTATGCTCTCCGCGGAAAGAAGAGGGAAGAAGAATCCGAGTGAATTACTATCGCGGCGTAGAGGGTTGCAGCGGGGAGTGTTCCGCGATCACCGCTTCCCACTGTCTCTGATGAGCGCGTTGGCGAATATATAGCAGCGAGAGTATTACGAGCCTCTCTCTGATCCTCGGATGCGGGATGCATTAGCACGCGCGAGCGCGCGCGGATAGCCGGATAATTTATACGAGCCTACATGGGAAACCGGCTAATCATTTCTATAATAAACCTCCAATTATGCCGGCGCTTTCGTAATCGTGGCGCAAACTTATCCGTGAATCCACTTATTATCGGCGTAATATAAATAATAAAGACGCACCTCTCTCTCTCTCTCTCTCTCTCTCTCTCTCTCTTTCTCAGCGAAACCGTTTTGCTTCCTGTTCCGCGATCGACACGACGAGAGGAAGACGTCAACGGGGTACGCGCGATGATGATCGCAAGGAGATCGGGAGCAGGGTAGAGAGCTCCTCTCGGAGCTATTAACGCGAGCCGTGATTCATGATGGTGGAGTCATCGCGTAGAGGAGAGGTCGGCCTGGGCCTCGCCGTAACACTCTCGAAAGCTTTTAAACGATCAACCGGGGGAAAGAGGAGACGCGGTGAACCTGTCCATCACGTGGCACGGAGATGAGCGGCACCCACTTGTTCGGAACTGTTCTCCAGGGCACGCCGCGGACCCCGGTGGGAGGTGAGAGGTTAGACAAACACGGGGCCTTATCTGATGGCCCGTCAGCACTCTCCGGGCCCTTTCTACGGAGCCCATTCTGGGTTCTACCCCCGCGATGCGCGCCGCCGCCGCCGCCGCCGCCGCCTGCGCAAGGAAGCAGACGAAAAAGCCTGGTGCTCCTCGAGAGCGACGCTCACGGCGCTGTATCCCTTTCGTTTTGATAGATTCAATTTCGGGCTGATGTCCCTCGCCCACTCTCGGGCCGGTGCGGCGCCTCGAAAAATCCCCCCGCGTCTCCCTTTCACGGAGATGGATTACTCGGCGCGGAATTGCCGCACGATATAGCTGTCATACAAAAAGTCAAAAGTTTCCGGACGCTCTTAAAATTAACAATTTGTTTATGTTCAAGAAAAATTCTGGTTACAAACGGACGAACTAGAAAAATCTTGTAGGATTGATTAAATGTTCTGATTATTAATAGGAATTCTGATTATTATACGTTATGAAGTATTGAGTTTTATTAACCGCTTTTAACCACAACTTTTTATTTGTGTATATATAATAAATGTGTAACTGTAATTAAAAGAACATGAAAACAAAAATTCAATTCTAACAAATTGAATAAATAAAAATACAATTTTAGTAAATTGTATTTTAATAAAGATTAACTTGGCACAGCGTTATTCAGACAAAAATTATCTGCTGGAAAAGGAGGCGTTTGAAGAAATTAAAGTTATGCAGTGACCAGCGGGATTTTTCAACTGGAATTCTATTGACTTACTACGAAGTGAATCGTGAGTTGAGGAAACATCAACCAATGTTAAACGTACAAAACATTGGATACAATTAAAAAAAAACTGCCCTAAGAGAAACTGAAAAAATTTATAAAAGAGTCTCAATTTGATGGCCTGAATCAAGTTAATTTTTAAAACGAATTAAATTTTTGAGTTTGTTAATTATAATTACATTTACAATTTCGTTTTTGAATTACAATTACACATTTATTTGACTTAATATAGACAAGTTGTTAATTTTAAAAGTATCCGAAAACTTTTGTATACGTATATTGAATACAAAAATGATGAAGTTAATAAAAGAAACGCCGCACAAACACATCCGGCTTTCAGCGCAATTCTCGTTAGAGCGATATGCATAATACATCGTTTGACGGTATTATAAATTCTCAAGATTGATGAAAGACGTTCGATAAATATCAGCGGACCTGTAAAGATAACAGTTATCCGTGTAGTCTTAATATCGCCGGGGATCGACTTGAAATTTATCGTGTTTGCGTCTCTCTTTGACCCCTGTGCACACTTACATTATCAGGAGTAAATAATTTGTTCATACGACGTCGACGCGCGCGCGCACGCCTGCATCGGGCATAATTTCCAGCAAATGTATGCACTACGGGAGAGATATGGAGAGAAGAGCCCCGCGCGCACACACAAAGTTATGTAAGGTCAAAGAGTAAAAACGATATCTCATCCGTTTTAATAGAGTTGGTCTCTCGCATGCGTTTTAAGAGGCGCGCGCGAGCGCCTCGGAGATCTGGACCGCTCAAAGAGGAATTTGTGGCTCGTGAGAGCCGCGTTGTGCCTTTCTCGCGCGCGCGCGATAAAGGGCGCGCGTCTTCTTTCGACAGGTATATCTACCTGCCAAGCACGCCTCCTCGCCTCGCTGCTGCCGCTTCGTCCATCAATATCCCTGGCCTTAACACGAGATTACTTTGTATGAATAAAACGCCAGATACCCTTGTAATATGTAAAAGCTACATATAAATTACGAGAGAAATAATTTAATGCAAAAAATTAATTTTACCCGGCCACGGCGTTTCTTCTCTGATTAAAATTGATACATCGCCGAAGCGTCGGGGATACAAGACTCGCGCGTATAAAAATATACTCGAATAATTCATTCTCCGCCTTGTAACTGAAAAATTCCAGACGTGCATAATTCTTTTCATAATGTTTCATTTAATCAAGCCGTCGCTTCATCCTCCCGCTGCTCTTTTACCTTTAAAACCTTACATTTCGGAATCTTAAAAATTTGTAACATCAGGAATGATGCATTATCGCCCCGCGTACTCCTTTTACTCTCACCTTTCGCGACAAGGCAAACGCCATTTAAGCAGGGAACAATCACAGCGATTGTTCCCGAGACGTCAGAGACAAAGTCCCCGCTGGGAGCGACAAAGTCGCTTTTACCGTAAATCGTCGCGGTATCGTAATTGAGACGACTCTATCGGGACTCTTCCACCAACGTAGTACGCCGTCCACCTTTCCGCCGGTGAGTTACTAACGTAGAGACGCGCTGCCGCCCGTCTCTCCGCGCAAGAGCGGCCTTCGGGAATGCATTAACAAATTAATCTCGCTCGCTGTCTCGCTCTCTCTCTCTATCTCGCTCTCGCTCTCGCTCTCCCTCCTTCTCCGCCCTTTCGCATTCAGCCGCGATACAAGACCGCAGTCCCGGCGGTCACCGGGCAGAAATTCCGGGAAGCCGTATCCGCCGCTCTCTCTTTCTCTCTTTCTCTCCGTCGCGCGCTGCCCGGACCGAAATTTACGCGCACCGCATAAATACGCGATGTGATCATCGCGGAGCTGATTCAGGGGGTGTGTGTGTTGGCATTCCCGCCTTAAGACAAGCGGCCGCGCCGATTTAGGATCCAATCGGCCGAGTTTATGCGTGTTTCGCAGCTGGGTGCACGGCCGGTCTTATTTCACGGTAACGTTATTACGTGAGCGGAGGGGCCCGTCTCACTACGCGTGATCCCCGTGCGCGCGTGTACGTACGGGACCCCGCGTGTGTGTTTGCGACGCGTATCCTATGTTCCGTGGGGCTCACAGGGTGTCTCGGAAACGTGGGAGAGTGCCTATCGGCGGAGCGCGCACTTGCCTCGACGTCGGAACAAATCGAAATATCCTTTACAATCCTGACCTCTGCCCCTCCGCGTTGTCACTGTATATCAATCGTCCTCGCGGAAAAAGCAGTATTCTTCATGTAACTCGGAATTCGCGTCATGTCATGTTTAATCACTCTTGTTGTTACATCCTGGGTAGAACAAGAAATCACAAAGATGCCAAAATGACATCAAAATTATTCCAAAATGTCATTATTATGTCATTTTATCACTGCATTAGCTGCATTATTTTGCTGTCAATAGTCAATATGTCATTATAATTTTTCTTTTACCTGGAATTCGTGTAATATCGTGAGATATCGAGATGAACTTCGTATTTCTCTTATCTCTTTTTTTTTCTTTCAAATCTCTCGCGAATTGTGCCGACCGTCAGTGGGTTCGTTGATAGATCGACGCGATGGAATAATGCGACACCCCGTAGACACCTTAGCGATAGCGCGCTGGCAGCGTCCACGCTCGGAGATAGGCTTGTTCGGTAATTAGGCGGTTGGAAAGGCGGCTGCGGGGGGTCCGTTTCAGCTTCGTGGCTTCAGGATCATCGCGTGGGCGTGCGTTACGTGAGCTTAAAATGTTGCCGGCGAAATTGACGGCGACTCTCTAATTAAGCATGCGACCGAATTATTCTACGGAACCCCGGTAATTTTCTCACCTTTCTCGCGACTCTTCATTATCATTCCTCGCCCCGTCGTATAAATAAAATTTACACTGCAATCCGTAGCTCCATACGGATGTTATGGGCGGTGTATTTATTTCGAGATTTATGATAATTTTACACGCAATTTAAAGATAATGTTCACCCGACTGAGAATCGGTATCGGATGTATCGTTATTCGGAATTTTAATGTTATTTAATTTTAAAGCTGCAATTAATAATATCAATATTATTTAAATCGTTTATCAATTTAATTATGATACTATTTCGGCTTTAGCTTTAAAGTTTGAGTTCTAAAGTTCTTAATATAATTGATCGCTAAAAAATTGAAAATAAAATAATGTAATTAGTAAAGAAACAAAAATTCAAAGAATGAAAACTGAATATAAATTCACAATAATAAAGCATTATTACGTAAAGATTTAGTCCGACCGTTTCGACATTTATCATATTTATTGACTTTATTTAATCATCCAAGTATCTTTTGTATCAGACTGATGATAATCGTGAGGCTTCGATTGTAGTGCACAATGCGGAAAGAAAACGTCGCACGTAACTCGGCTTTGTGTCCAAGTGACGGGAATCACTCGTCAGTAGCGTGAAAGGACGGTCGCGGCTTCTTGCGATGTATCATAGGATGGAAACCAGAATAGACTCCCCTATTCGCATCGCATATCGCGGTAGGAGAAGGCGTCCCTCCGCGGCGCGGCGCAGCGCCCACGCGCATCGCCGCGCGTCCCTCGTATGAAGACATAAATCAAGCGCTTTCGTGGACGATGCTCGCAATTACACACGCGTAAGCGTAACGTAATATATAATGACGCACGCACGGCGGTATGTACGACGGCTCGTTATAATATACGCCTGCTTCGTTTCTGAGCGCGGATCTTCCTCTCTCTCTCTCTCTCTTTCTCGTTCTCTCTCTCTCTCACTCTCTTCTTCCTCTCGCATGCGAGAAAACCGACGCTAGTGTGGGAGTCGTGCCAATTTGCTCGGTATTTGGACCGCCCTTTTACATAACGAGATGCCCTTTCACCCCGACGAGACGAACGATCGAGTTCGTTCCCGTCTTTCGACGGCCCTTCGATATCTCGCGGCGTGATCGGTGATAGATCGCGGTTTTACGCGCAAGAGAAAGAAGTGCATATTGGTTTTCTAAATTTTTCCACGTACGAAATACGAAGAGGGAATAATATTCGTGAAAGATTAAAATTAATGTACGACTCTGATAAAACTAAACAATTTATTTTATGCGACAATGCAGAAAAATTTAAAAAAAATGTTTATTTTTGCTAATAATATTTGTAATAAATATCATAACTACACTGAAAAAAAATTCTGGTTAAAGACGCTCGAATCAGAAAAATCTTGTAGGATTGATCAAATATTCTGGTTATTATAAATTATAAAGTATTGCAGAATATTTGATCAATCCTTTAAGATTTTTCTGATTCGTCTGTTTTTAACTAGAATTTTTTTTCAGTGCAATAATTTGATTTAAAAAAATAATAAACCACAGGACATTGAGAATCAACAATCAAGTTATTGCGCGATTCAATGTTAATTCTTTAACACATTTCAAACTGATAGTTAGATTTGTCCATTGCTTTCAATATAGATTAACTTTAATCTTGGTTAACTTATACTTCTACTTTTAAGAAATAATAAATGTAATGTAAAAAGTAAATTAAATTAGGATTCAAATTAATCTACATCGGCAGAAACGAACATTATCAGCCAATCATTAATTCTGAAGAAAAGTGATGAGTAATCGTTTTGAACATATATAAAAAATTAACGCATTAATCTTAAATATTGAATTCTCGATTAAATCTGTTTAGCATTACACGAGCTATCGTTTCTATTTGATTTCTCATGACCTTGATTATCTCGTTACGAATTTACCCCGCTGTATCTCGCGATAAAATCCGGTCCATCGTAGATCATCGGAGAAACCTCAATACCAGCTTCACGAAACGTTGCTGCCTTCTTATCGCGTTCACATTTTCGTCTTGACGTTCGCGAGGTCTACTCTCCGCCTCGACGAAAGGTCCGGCACGCTCGTGCCGATAAATCATTCCGCGATCCGATCGATCTTGCCGTTCGTGCCAACGGATCTCGTGAAGACGATATTGTCCGATAATAAGGCCTCATTCAGCCCGGGACGCCATTCTATTACATTAGCATAATACGTCGCTTTCTACCAAACAATATAATAAATCGAAAAATTTCTTACGACCACCGTTTTTATCTCAACGCGCAAAACTTTTTATGCATACTATGCATATGCACAATGTAATTTTTTAAAAATAATTATTACGTCATATGATAGATTGTTGTCCCATGCAGGACAGAAAAGTAATAAATTTGCTTAGCAAATTGCGTAATATTATCATGGTGAAATTTCCGCCTGAAGGCGACCGAGCGACGTTCGCGGATGTACGCGCAGATGTTTGCCCTGCTTTAAGGTGCCCGCGCTGTCGTCGAAGACAGTCAACGTTTACTCGGTAATTATGTAAGCCCGTCAAACTGTTTCACCAAACAGCCGAAGACGGCGGCGTTCACACGGCTCCGCCGGGCGGCGACAAAAGCCGGCCCGTTACAGATCACCTGCCGCTTGTATTTGACTATCTCACGATGGCGCGATAAGAAGAGGCCTCGCGCAAATGACTTTGCCACTCCGTCCTCCCTCCCGCCGCCTGTGGTTCCGCGACAGAGAGAGAAAAGAGTGCGTAACTATCCGCGGGTTACCGTGTGAACGTTATTAACTGTCAATTACCGGAAACTGGAAACTGGCCGCACTAATATTTACACTGTTACTCGAGGTGCCTTCGCTCACTGAGAGAAAAGTATTTGCGACTATAATTGCATAGTAAAATAATTATAGTCAAGAATATCATTTTTTATAGTAGTTATTACTATAATATTGGTAATAATAATCATATGCTCATAGTGATGTCAATTGTGATTACTATTACATTATTTTATAGTGTAACTTACCAAATTAAAATCTCGTTTTGATTAATATAAGAACCATATTATAAGTTGCATAGATTAAATTATGATTATGAGGATTTTAATAAAATGTTAAATCATAATTTATATTGTTTGAATAACTATAAAAATATTGGGTCCAAAAATAGATATAAATTATAGTGATATATTATAGTTACTGCAATTATTTTTTTCTCTCATACTGCGAAAAAAATATAGTTACTTTTGGCCTCAACCACAATTTTATAATATTTCTAACGATAATTA
>VBVR01004423.1:0-14482 GCA_011638315.1 Tetramorium parvispinum
GTTTTAAAAATTTAGTTTTACTCTTATAAGATCTCATTCTTTTGTATTTATTTTAGGTTCAGAAATTAGAGAAAAAATTACTCTTTGAAATTAACCGCGTGTTTATGGAGAGTTAAAAATATGAATGTAAGATTACAAACGTACATGTCATTATTTGAGAACGAGGCTGGTACAATTTATAGAATTTTTAGAAATAAACATTAAATTATAAACTTGCTAAACTGCGGGTTCACATAAAGGAAAATTAAAAAAATTTTAATCATAAACGATTTATTAAATACATCAAAGAATTTATAAATAAAGTTATTTCACACTAAATAATCAATCTGAGTTAAAATGTCGCTTAATAATAATTGTAATAACTAAATGTCTTTTAAGTATACCGAACATGAGCAATTAATGAAATACGGTTATGAACAATTGAATAATATTAATTATCAATTTCAGTAAAATAAATATGATATTACAATCTATCTTCTATCGAATCTTATACTTAGAAAATTAAATTATAAGAAAAATAAAATTATATTAAATAACGTTGTAAGAAATGGAGATTACAAGGTATTAATATGTATGCAGATGTATCAATGAAGAACATATTACAGAAATGCGGTTAAACCAATGAGTCAAGTTGTATTGCATGGACTGCAAGTAAACCAATGCAATCGACTGTAAAAGTGTAAATGCAGGTATACCATTAAGACAGCATGTAATATACGGGGAAATCATTGAGACTGTATAAAATACTGAATGCGAATATTTCAGTAAGACAGTATAATATACTGCGCAACAAAATTAACGCAACAAAAATTTATACCGAAATTTCACTCAATTTCAAATAATCATAACTATAAGAATTATCGTAAAATATGAACTTTTTCTTACAAATTAAAAAAAAATTGAAGTCTGTACGATTTTTTTTTGGCGGAGTTACGACGGGTCAAAGGAACCCGCACAAAATCACAGGAAAAAGCCTTTCAGTCAAATCAACTAAAATTATAGGAACATGTTCTACATAACACACTGATCAAAATTTGTCCTATGCACTAGGTTCAAAGAACCCACCGTTATCGAGATATGGAGAGTTTGAGGTACGATTATAATTGTACTATTGATCTCAAGCATTCCATATTTCGAAAACGGTGGGTTTTTTGGATCTAGTGCATAAGCCAACTTTTGATCAGTGTGTTATGTAGAACATATTCCTATAATTTCTAGTTGATTTGACTAAAAGGCTTTTTCCCGTGGTTTTGTGCGGGATCTTTAACTATGCATTCTAGTCTGTTTATGCTAGAGTTCGGAATACGTGGATAACCCGCATATTTGAGTACTCGTGGAATCGGTACGAAACCATACGCAACGGGTAACAGATGGACGGGTGTACCCGGTTATCCAGGTATTCCGAACTCTAGTATCAACAGACTAAAATGCATAGGTAATTTTGATCCATCATAACTCCGCCAAAGAAATCGTACAGACTTCAATTTTTTTTAATTTGTAAGAAAAAGTTCATATTTTACTATAATTCTTATAAAATTTGCGAAAAAAATTTATTGGACCCCGTGGAGGCGTCGAACTATGAAAATTTTTGGAGGCAAAACACGTCCTTACTTTTGAAGAGATGGCGAAAAAGGAAAAGGAGAAGTTCAAAATGTGATAAATTCTCATTAAAGTAGAGACTTCAAGCTTCAAAATAAAAAAAAGTGTTTTCAAATACGATAAGTTTTCGCGAAGTTACGATTATTTGAAGTTGAGTGAAATTTCGGTATAAATTTTTGTTGCGTTAATTTTGTTGCGCAGTGTATATACTGAATGGTTATTCCAGTAAGACAGAATAATAAATATTGAATGCAGGCAAGCCAATGTAATAGTGTGTAATATACACTTAATGTGGTGAGTCAATGTAACAATGTGTATCATAAGTATGGATAAATCCTTGAGTCATACTATAGTAATCAATGCGCATGAACACATGAAACGGACTGTAGCACTCTAACTCAGATAAATACGTGAAACTGACTGTAGCACTTTCAATACAGATGAATACATGAAACTGACTGTAGCACGTTGAGTATAGATAAATACATGAAACTGACTGTAGCACGTTAAGCACAGATAAATACATGAAACTGTTGGAATTATCCGAGTTGAGCCGTAAACAATGCTGGACTGGTCTGAGCAATAACTGCACGTAGTTTTGATTAGTAAGAAGAATATATTTCCATTTAATTACAGAGAGCGTGACTTTGCAAGATGTACATAGACTCAGTCTCTTGACTCAAGTAGTAGAAATAAAAATAAACGCCCGCTAATAAAAAAACCTGCACTAGATTCAAACGATCTAAAGCGCTAATTCAACACCCCTCCTCGTTTCGGACGGTTTGAATCAATATTGTAATATAACTGCATGTAGGAGATTTCGCGTTAGCTTCGTTTTATTAAAAGAACATCCTCGCGACTTTCCCTGCACCCGCAACTGATTCACGTCCAAACACGAGCGAATATCTCCGCGTCGATGTCGTGCTCCGGATTACAGGAATCGGGAAAGGATGGTCAAACCACATGAATCACAGTTTCATCCACAATATTAATCTCTTTAATGGTTATCACTAATACAATTCTTCACTGACTACATTAGGCACTCGCCACGGCGCACTTTAAACAATACTCAGACTCTCGACGGACGAGCCAACTGCTCACTTCGCCTTCTCGCAGGAGAGTAAGTCGCTCCCTCGCCCCGGTAAGGAATTCCGCCGTTATGAACAGGCGTAAACAAGGCTCGCACCTACTCGCCCAAGTTCGGCTGTTGTCGAATCGGAGCAAATATGCTCGCCGGAGCAGCTCCGATGCGGAACGCACGGCACCATCCGTCGGGCGGCCAATAAACCATGCAATTTCTTACAATATACTCCTAACTTCAATAGCTCCAAAAACCGGTCATTGGCCAACGGTTTCATCATCAAGTCAGCCAGCATCTCATTTGTAGGACAGTACCGTATGAGTAGTATATTCTTCTCCCGAAGATTCCGGATTTGGTGGTAACACACGTCATTGTGTTTGGTCCGCTTACTACAGCGATCCGATCCAATCAACTGGATGCAGTCCTAGTTGTCCTCGTTGACATTAATCGGATCCTTCACTCACATATAAGTCTTTTATAAGGAACATATAAGTCTTTTAACAATTGCTGCAACCAAAGTAATTCCTTGCTAGCTTGTGAAGCCGCAATATATTCAGCTTCTGTCGATGACAACGCCACCGATGTCTGCTTCCGATTCGCCCAAGTTATGATTCCGTTATCGAAAAACGTATAATATAAACTGGTCGATTTCCGATCAGTTTGATCTCCGGCCCAATCGGCATCCACGAAACATTCGAGTTTCATAATTCCATCTGAAGATAATTTCAATTTCTTATTTATTGTAGATGCTAGGTACCGCATTACTCTTTTAACTGCCTTCCAATCACACTCCGTGGGATTCCACGTAGCAACTCAAGTTTCCCACTGCTACCGCAATATCCGGCCTGGACACTGGCTTTATACAGTAACGATCCAATTACTTGTCGATATTTGATATTATTTGGCAATTTTGCGCTGTTCACCAGACGATCCTTTTGAAAACTTGTCTCCATAGGTGTACCTACTGGTCTTGGCTCCGTTAAACCATAATCTTCCAAAACCTTGGAAATCTTTCCTTTCTGACTAAGTAGAAACGATCCATCTTCGTCGCATTCTATTTCTATACCAAGATAATGACTAACATTACCAAAATCTTTGATGTCAAAATATCTTTGCAGATCTTCGTCAACTTTTATTTCTGACATACCAGCTACTAATAAATCATCAACATATAATAATATATAAGTGATAGTACCATCTTTCTCTTTTCTTGTATAGATGCATTGATCAGCCTTTCCTGGTTGAAAACCAATCTGCGCTAATGAGTCGGTGGTCTTCTTATTCCATGCGCGTGCTGATTGTTTAAGACCATAGATACTCCTCCGTAATCTTAAGATCTTAAATTCTTGTTCACGAACTTCAAAACTGTTGGTTGTTCCAAGAAGATTTCTTTTTCGAGATTGCTGTTTAGATATGCACTCTTTATATGTAGGTGACGTACGTGCAAATTTTTATTGGCTGCTATAAAAAGTAGGGTACGTACAGGTTCATGTCTAACCACCGATGCGAACGTCTCATCGTAATCTTCTTTGTATGACTGCGAACAACCTCTCGCTACAAGTCGTGCTTTATAGATGGGTGCTTGATTTTCGCCATTCTGTTTATATTTGAAGACTCATTTGCATGTGATAACTTTCTTTCCTGGTGGAAGTTCTGCTAACTCCCATACTTGCCATTCTTTAAGAACCTTTATTTCATCTTCTGCCGCCGTAATCCATCGCTGTCTTTCCGGTCGCAGGGGTTTTAACATGTCTGATCACTGGTCAGATGATTCTGATTCTTTAATCAAAATTATCTACCTTATACGTCAACCTTACCAGAGGTACACTCTCGGACAGAAATGCCTACAAGTATGAAGTTGGCCGTATTCAGAGGTTATCTTTCTCCTTCCACATTGAAAAGAAAAAGATAAACTCTGAACGCAGCCAACTTCATATTTGTAGGCATTTCTGTCCGAGAATGTACTCCTTTATTCTCTCGTTGAGACACACGCTTATTCGGTACTTCTGAAATATTCTGAGGAGGTGTCTCATATTGCTCGTCTGAGGAGTAACTGTTTTCATCTTCTTCTGAGCTGGAAAAGCTCAGCTGGAAAAGCTGAGCTTTTTCGTGATCTGTCTCTGGGATTTGACAAGTAACAGTCTTCTCTTCTTCGAGGTTTGCTTGACGTAAGTGATCATTCTCGTGTTCTACTATCCTTACGACTGATCCATACCATGATTAGTACTGGGATTCAAAATCCGATATGCTTTGGTGTTTCCATCGTAACCAACAAGTACTCCTTCTTCAGCCTTCGTCCCATTTTCTTCGTCTTTGCTTAGGAATTAGCGAATAAACTTTTGAACCGAAAACTCGAATATGACCTTTATCTGGTTTTTCTCCTGTAAATAACTCGACGGGGGTTTTATCTATGTTTCGACTCGTCGTCTGATTCTGTAGATATGTTGTGGTTAAAATAGCTTCTCCCCAGAAACGATTATCCAGATTTGCATCCAATAACATGCATTTTCCGATTCAGTCAAGGACCTGTTTTTTCGCTCTGCAACTCCATTTTGCTGTGGGGGTGTATGCTACTATTAGTTGATGCTGCATGCCTTGTTCTCGCAAAAACTTCGACATCTCGGTTGAAACGTACTCCTTCCCATTGTCCGTACGCAGGGCGATAGGCTTCCTTCCAAATCGGACAGACATTTGAGCAATGTATTCCTTTATGACGCCAGGCACTTCATCCTTTGATGATGATTTAGTAAACGTACTACCGTAAATCGAAAATAGTCGTCGATAAGAGTCAGAAAATATCGATTTCCACTTGGAGTAGCTGTCTGCATTGGCCCACACAGGTCGGAATGTATCAACTTTATAGGTGCCTTTTCTTTTCGTTAGCTCTTCGGGAATTTAGCTTGCGTCAACTTTCCTTTAATACAAAGTGTACAGACTCTTTTGTCAGAACAATCACTTAGCTTGATTCCTATTGCCAATTCTTCTTTTACTAGACGTTTTATAGCATTTGGATCCCTATGGCCTAAACGACGATGCCATTGGTGAATACATTCCACCGTACTTGCGACTGGAGCTGAAACTTCTTCTGTCGTCAACTTGAACAGACTTCCCTCTTATTGTGCTTTAGCAACCACTCATCATTTCAAATAGATAGTTCCCAAATCCTGCTCAAAAACTACTCGAAATCCTTTTTCAGTCATCCTTTGTACTGATAGCAATCCACCATTCAGCGGAATATGAAGAACATTCTTGAGTTCTATTACTTGTGTATAATTACTTGAAATTTTGCAGGTAATGCGACCTTCTCTGATTCCTGTTGCCTTAATGGATGAGCCGTCAGCTAAATGTACCGTAATATCAGTATCCCTTAATACTTCAAAGAAACTTGAATCGCTAGTCATATGACTCGTAGCTCTTGAGTCAATATACCACTAAGAAGTGGTTCGAACTGCATGGACTTCCTCACGTTTGCTATATTTGATTGCTCTGTACACCAAGTTTAGCCACAGTTGACGACTTTCCAGATTCGGTATCCACTTTCTTCGACTGCTGCTGTTGCTTCTTATAAGAAAAACAATCAGCTTTGATATGTCCAATTTTCCTGCAGAAGAAGCATGTCCGCGTATCTTTATTACTTTTACCTTATCGGTTCTCGTATTTTTCACATTTTTAGTAGTACGTAAGTTATTAGTACTTCTCTTGTTACAAACTGCAACCATTGATTGAAGCGCTACTTCCTGATTCTTCTCGTCAGATTCGTTGCTCTCGATTCGTCTTTGGTATTCATCCAACATCTTCCCGGTTGCATACTCCACCGTCAAGTCCGCCTCTTGTCTTCCTTCAAACGCCGTTACTACCGGTAATCCGGAATAGGTTTCTGGAAGACTCATCAGTAAAACAGCAATTTCCTCATCTTCAAGAGGTTTTCCAGATTCGCGTAGCAAGCTCACTACCTCCATAATTGAGTCGATGTGACTAGCCATTGAACCTCAATAGTGTATACTATATAACTTTCTTCGCAGATATAACCTACTCCCGAACGTCGAACATTCGTATTTCTTTGACAGTGCTTGCCATATATCATGCACGTTGTCAAAGTGTGTATTAACTGGTTACCTTCTACGCTTAATGTTATATACGCCATGGCTTTATTATTTCATTTCGTTCACGCATTATCAACTTGTTCCGGCTTGGTTGTTTTGACTACATCCCACAGATCGTCGCGTATTAATATTGCACGCATCTTCGTCTTCCAGAAGACGTAATTTCCTCCGTTCAGCAACGGAATATTAAACTTTACATTGTCTTGTGCCATTCTTGACAACAGTTATGTTGCGCTAACCTCTATACAGTTTCCTTCTATCATGCAACTTTGGGCACTAGCTCTGGGCCATAACCTGTTGGAATAATCCGAGTTGTGCCGTAGACAATGCTGGACTGGTCTGAGCAATAGCTGCATGTAGTTTTGATTAGTAAGAAGAATATATTTCTGTTTAATTACAGAGAGCGTGACTTTGCAAGACGTACATAGCTTAGTCTCTTGACTCAAGTAGTAGAAGACATCAAAATAAACGCCTACTAATGGGTTTCAAACATACTGGATTCAAACGATCTAAAGCGCTAATTCAACAGAAACTAATTGTAGCTAGAAGGAAGCATTTATTCTCTCGTTAACGTGAAACTCGTATGAAACGCTCAGTATCTCGAATACTATTAAAAAGGCTTTTAATATTACTGAAAATGCACATATAAGAAAAGTACACGGATCTTTGATAACATAAAAAATACATAATGCGTCAATCAAGTCATTGCGGTGTGCTCATTTATACAGAGAACGTTTCGAAATGAAGCATACGTCGTAATAAATGCGATGTACGCTTGCTGGATTTCATAGAATCTCACTCGAGAAAGTTGGATTTGACAACTCACCAATCTATAGATAATACTCAAGAGAAGTGCGTGAGAGCACGAAATGGCACATCAAAATGGTAGCGTACGGACACAAAGGAGAGAACGCTTCTGAGCCTTTGAGATAGGCTCGGATTGACGTTCCTTTCCAATACTGTCAACCGAAATGCGATGGATCTTAATCTCCGGCTGATATCTTCCAACAGAAGGTCTCGTAGGACTGCATACGAGAGGCACCACGCAGATGGGCAGATCGGATGGCCTCTTTCCAAAAAGAGTCAACTTCAATTCGAGCACACGAAAACGTATCGTGTCGTGTCGTGTCATGTCCAACCAATATGGCGAAATGTGAGAAACAACGGGCCCACTTGCGTAAGGACACGAGAGAGCGACGCAAGCGTCGCCGAAACTCACTCCCTTTTATGCGCGGTTATAGCACTCGTTGCATTCGAGCGTGTACATAGAAGCGGGATTTCAAACAGTCATCTTTGTTGATAGAAATTCTATTAGTTCTGATCAATAATTAATCTTTCAAGATTGCCTCATTGATATTTGTTCTTAGCAGGGATAGTATAAATTTTAATCCTGAGAAAAATCGTTCGACGTTTACTTACGTAGCTGGTACCGCCAGAACAACCTTCGCTAATATGTACAATTCTGGTTGAGTTATACTTTTTTCTTGCCAAAATTCCAAGATATTAGTTACTTATGAAATTCGCATTTGCTCTTGATTATAGCTAATAAGATTTCTAATAAGATTCAATCCGTTGCAAGGAAAGATGTCCACGTAATTGAATAGACGACGATCGTGAAATACCAGAATTATGGTGTATCTCTTTTAATTTGAGGAAGCTTTCGAAGTCGTTGCTTGTTGACTCTGACTCACTTGATCGGCATTCTTGTGAGTTAGAGTTTAATGTGGTCAAGTCTTCTTGCAAAGACATCATCTTTACCCGAAGATGTTTCAAATGAATTTTTGCTTTTTCTATCTGAGTCTCGTTCAATAAAATTTTGAATCTCGGATCAAAAAACAGAGCACATAAGAGTACATTATTTTCCAATAGATGCTTTTCCCGAGATTCCATACATTTGAAAATGAGCATTGCAAAAGGTGTACTCATTTTTTTCATCGCCAATTTTGTCTCTAACCATTTACTAAAGAAGTTGCTAAGAGTCAGTTGTTCGGCTTGAAGTTTATCTGTGCACATTTTAATTGGCCGTAGAGTTTGGCACACTTCGTCAGTTTTTGCCCATTCAGCATCAGTTATTGTTTCGAATTTCTCGAATTTTGTTACAGCTAATTCTGTGCAATAATTCTTTAATAATAATAATCTTTCGAGCATAATCATTATCGAGCACGTATTGGGCAGTCAATTATCAACTTCTTCGAATTTTGTTTCTTGAGCATATAAAAAAGTTTGCGTTCTCAGTTTCTTCTATTAGTACTTTCTGCTATAAATTCAGCTTGCAAGTTGCAACTACGTTGTACAAATATGCATTCAAAATATGATCTACAAAAATATGTCAACAAGAATAGACCAGGGCCTCCAAGTTAACGTGTTAAAGTGATGGTACACAGATGCAACGCCATCTATCAAATCGGCGCAAACTAAATGTTAAATATAATGCTACATTCAATGGTAATAATGTAAAAGGAAAAATATTTTAAATAGATTTCTTTTAACACAAGTTTTATTTCTCGAAAATAAAAATAATATTTTTAAGTAGATAGCAAACATTACATAATTCATACCAATTTATATACTGCATACAATATAATATTGTTAAAACACATATAATATAACATAAATTAAAATAAACTTTTTAAACTATTAAAATAAACTTTTTAATAAACCAGTCAACAAAATGCCTAATAAATCTAAAATCGGGTCATAAGACGTCTTAAAGACGACTTTAAGATGTCTTAAGACCCGATTTTAGACATTTTTTAGACATTTTGTTGTGTGAAAACATAAAATTTGAACTGTAAATAAGTGTATCCTCCACACTAACTATTATTTAATGTAAAATACTATGTATTTTAATTGTTTATAGTGTCTATAGAATAAAATACAATAAGACAATTATAAAAAGAAATATAAAAGTATAGAAAATATTTTGTTGCATGTAAAATAAAATTAAATTGCATGTGAAACAAACTTAAATGTTAAATGGATATATTAAATCATCGCTACAAACAAATTAACTTCTTTAGCATATACATATTTTCTGGAAAGAAAAGCTTTGACACAGAGAACTAAAATAAGATATAATCTAACGTTTGTACCGTTATAATGAATTATAACGGTAATGAGTTATGATAACTTTGTTGGTCTACTTTTACTTTTTAAAAAATATGTATACGTTAGAGAAGCTAATTCCTTCATTTGTGGCGGTAAATCTTGGAAACGTCCATTTAGAATATGATTTATTAGAGTAATATTCTCGTTAATATATAATATTATGTATGTTTCATTTATATACGTTTCAATATGCTTTCCTTCACATTCTATCAAACATGTTAATTTTATTTCACACATAATAATAGCATTTTTTATATTCTTTACTATATTTGGAATATTACATAACTGGTTTAGGAAATAATCTATTATTATATTAACTCTTTTAATATAACACGAAATATTCTCATATGATGTACTTATAATATCACAGCACATTGCACAGTTTGTAACATTTGATTTAAGTTTACATATTGCACTATCAACATCTATGTCATCTGATACTTTGTTAATAGCATGTTTTAAGATTGTAATGTCTAGTGGAATATTATTGTTTTCTGTAAAATTAGGTTCATTTAGTGTCAGTATATGTATTAAGTTATCTAGAGCAATTTCATCGCAATTACTATATTTTGAAATATATTGCGTAGAAGAAAGCACAAGTAAACTTTTATAATAACCGTTAAAATTACTACACTTAGGATTAACATTTCTGAATCCATGTTGTCTAACTTGAGAAAAGAAATTCTCCAATGCATCTTGATTAAAATGTCGTCCTGCAAAACGAACAAAACCAAAATTTTTCAAAATTTGTCTTAATAATATAAATCCGTGCAATGTATGTATGAAATTGTTAAGAACTTCTGGTCGTGATTTATCATGTGCTTTCTTTTTAATAAAATGCATACTTTTTAGAACTGATATTGCATTTACCCAAGTTTCTTCTTGTTTGCAATTATCTGTAAGAGTACTAATCATGGAGTTATTATCCATTATAGCTTTTTTGGTAATGGTAAAACCACCATTCAGACTATCAAAAACGTTATTAAAAAACTCTAAAAAATATGCAGTATTAACACCATCTTGTGGCATTTTCCATGTCATACAGTTGCTATGTATTTCTTTTTCGCTGTACAATAACATCACATTAGCGAAGGTTTTCGAAAGTACCTGGGTACAATAACGAACCTTCATTTTTTTTATTTTGTCAGGGATTGTGTAAAAATCAGTATTTTTTTTTAAAAAACGATATTGTCCTCTACTTTTATCAATTTTGTATGTATCAACAATATGTGACCATTTAGCAACTCTTGTTATGTTATCTAAGCGGTAGGAACAGTCTTTTGTAAGTAAATTATTACGTATACACTTTATTAAATGGGGTGGATCAAACAATGGAATTATTTGTTTCCCTTCTATTATTATAACATCGTTTTTTAATGTATCACTCGTTGATGCATTTCTTTTGCTATCAAATATCATAGTTTTTATCGCTTTAACGTTCGTTGCACCTTGGTCACAAATTGATACAAGTATTACTAACCCAGCATTGTGACAATGCTTTACTATTTCTTTATATGTAGAAGCAATATGTTCCCACGTAGATGTTCCCTGACAAAATGTATACAAAATAGGTTGTTTCCAGGACCGTTCAGTATTGATACTTCAGCATCCATACTTGTACATGGTCAGCTATACTTATATATCTATTAAATCCGGTATCAACCAATCCTTCTATAATGTCTGCAGAAGCATTATAATGTAATCCTGCGCTTAACTTCATCTCATCGAATAGTAAAATGCAATATTTGTCTTTGTCGTCGGTAAAGTTTTGTACGGTACGTTCTAGATTTTTAAAAATAGATTCACATATACCGGGTTTAACAGAAATATTTGTCGCTAGTTTCCTTAATGTTTCTAATGAAGGTAAACAAAATATATTACATAAAAATTTGTAAGCCTTCGGGCTTCTTTTAGATAATGCTAGAGCCAAAGCTTTAACTTGAAGAGTATAGGATCGTTTTCTATTTTCTTGTTTAAAATTATTAATATTTGACTGAATAAATTGTTTTACTACTTGTGGCATTGAATCAATGATTTCGATAGAGCTATTATTATTTATTTCTTCAGCTTCTTTCAATCTTTTACTTAACTCTTTTCTTCTTACAATTTGCTTCCTTACTTTTCTTCTTAGAGAAACTATTGTATTATATAATTGATTTTCTTGTGCAGTTAACTCCAATACCCGATTAGTACGGAAAAGGTGGAGAATAGGTTCTGTATGGAAAAAATATAAAATAATTAATGTCATACTTTTTTTTAAATGTTTTATAATTTATAATATTAAAATATATTACGCTCTAAAATTTATTAATTATTTATTTTATTGTTTAATATTATAGAAACCTATTTGTATGTCTTGTACATATATTTGTATGTATACGTATTATAAAATGTATAAATAATTATTACCCTTTTTAAGTTTTCTGTGTCTTCTTTTTAACATCTTCGATTGTTTGTCACACGTATTCGTGAAATGTAAATAAGATTGATCTAGTTGGTCGGATTTTGCGGTTAATATGGGATCAACCTCCGTGCTATTTTCTGTTATTTGTACAGCATTTACATTTGATTGTGTCACATATGTATTCGTGGAATGTGGATAAATACTTTGATCTATTTGGTCTGCTGCAGTCAGTGAAGTATCAATTTCTATATCTGTGCTATTTGCCATCGCCTGTATAGTATTTATATTCTGTTGTCCACATGAATCTGTGGATTGTAAAACTATACCATCAGTTCTGGTGTTGAATGGTTCTGGCGTTAATGTTACTGCAATATCAATCTTCATATTTCTGCTATTTGTCAATTCTAAAATAAATCAGTATAATATAGTTGTGTCTGTCAAAATGTGTCAAAATAATATATATAATTAAATATAAGCATACGATATTACCTGGTAAATCTTGTCTTTCCAGCCTTCTTGAACCTGCACGAACCTTAAGGTTAAGGTAAAAAATTGGTTCCCAGCTCCTAGACAATACGGAGCTAATACGACCATCAAATCAAAGATTAAAAAGGTGATACAAAAACTTAAAGTTGCATCAGCAACTCTTTCAAAAAATATCTTTGGGACGAAACCTGCTCGAACCTTCTCTAACTATTAACTACACTTGTGTCGCTTACTTATCGAATACATAACTTTCATATGTAGTTGTAACAGTAGCACCATCTACCACATCGGCGCAAAGCTTCTAGCCACTTATAAGGTTACAGCTCGCCCCATTAGAACTTGGAGGCCCTGATTGGCCGGCCGGTCCCCGAGGAGGCGCGCAGTCAGGCGCAACTATTTCGTCACCACCGGCCACTCGTCTGTATGGCCGGTATTCATAGTCAGTTCTTATTTCAAGACTGTCTTAAGTAATGTCTTAAGAAGCTAATACGGCTCTGTGATTGGTTTAAAACCATATAAGACTGTACTTAAGATGATCTTAAATATAAGAACTGACTATGAATACCGGCCTATAAGACGAAGTATTTCATGATGGGCAGGCTACCGTCGAAACCCAGCTACCACAGAAGAGCACAGAAGAGTATGACCAACATCACTGCCATGAACGTATGTGGGCCCTCCATGGCGGTGATGTTGGTCAGTCTTTCCGGCGCTCCCTCAGGCTGCAGCCTGATGATGGATATGACGTTACCTTGAGCGTTGATGGCGCGGCAGGTATAGTCGCCGTAATCGAACTCACGGATGTTGGTCATCTAGTGACAACTGCGACGTGTACACGTCAGTTTTGAGATCATTCTGAGATCATTCTCAAAACCGACGTGTACACGTCGTAGTTGTCGCTTGTGGTGTTGATCTCATAATGACCGTCGCTGGAGGAGCCTTGAAGGGTCGCGGCGTTGGTACCGAAGCTCCACTGGAACTCGGGCTTTGACCACGCTTGAACTTTGCAGGCCACCTCAGCGGTCTCCTGGAGATTATAAGCCACCTTGCCGTGCTGATGGAGAACTATGGGTTTCGTGCTCTACCTTAAGCATCATCGTGGACTCGACTTTCTTCACCTCGTTCACGAAGACGCAGGTGTATTTGCCGCGATCGCCCGCCACGATTTCGTCGGTCTGCGGACGAGCCAGAAAACTCAGCGTGGAATTACGGTTATTATGCTACCTTGGCCCTCCGAAGCCGTCGTAATTACTTTGTAGAGCCTCTCGTCGGTCGTTAATTCTTGATCCTTCAGCCGATCCTTCGTTCCAAGTATCCTGCGTAGCGTCCTTCAGCCAGCGCACGCTAGGCCGCGGCTTGCCCTGGCCTAGCGTGCGCTGGCTAAAGGACGCTACGCAGGATACTTGGAACGATGACTTGCCGACTGCGATAAGCAAGAAGACGTTACATTATTAGGACGGAAGCTATATCTTGTTCTATCCGCGGGAGCTATTTCTTTCGTCAAGCGGTGCATAGTTCGCCGAAGAAATGTATAGAAGAAAGCAAACGTAAAGTCTGCAGACTTTCTATAATTACGTCAACGACTTGAAAATTAAAGAGCACAAGGGATGAAGAAAATACGTCGCAGCTTTGTAAAAAGTGAATTGTAGTCAAGAAAATTAATTTCTCGTTGTATGTAGAATGAAACATTCAGAGTGTGTA